>BQKZ01003165.1:0-15768 GCA_036244855.1 Temnopleurus reevesii
TACAGAACAGATAACATTACCGCTTGAAGAGCAAAGTACTGTCAATATTGTTCTGACATTGATTCAATTTAAAATTGATCAAATATATTTTTCCCATATGTTTGCCAATCCAAATTTTCCATTGGATTCATTCCAATTAAGAATAATTTCTGGCTTGGCCTTGCATCAACAGGATGAAAGACAATATTTTGATGGAAGAAAAGATGAGAAATTATTTTCTAAGTGGTAATAATATCATTGAAGTTTATGAACCGTATTGAGATTTCTGCATTAATGCTTTTTATGAATCTTGTGACTCACTTTAAACTTTGATGGATTTCCAAAGAAAGGTCAGTGGCAGAGGTAGGGTCTCAAATGAACTGTGAAATCAACTTGAAGTAAAAATAAACAATTATTCCAAGATATAGATGAGTAACTTGACATACCCGAGAATGGACAATCGCGAGGCAAGGAGAGAGGATATAAGCTCCTTTCAGAAGTAGCACACACCGTATCCGTAATTTCCTGCTTGCACTTAGTAGTCCGAGCACGACTTAACGCCGAGATAGCATCTTTACTCTCAATGGGACACTTGGAGATGTATTCTAGCACCAATGTAGCATTCCCCGTTGGCGTGACTCGCACCAGTTTGCTACGGTAACGTTGCGATTTGGTAGCGTTGCTGCTTAATATGAGAGGTCTTTGATGATTGGTCGCTTTCTGAGCACTGTTACTGAGTTGATTAGATACTTCTTGATCGACAGGGTCCCTAACACCCCCTTGGGCCACGCCCTCTTTGGCCACGCCCCTTGTCACACCCTTGACAACACCCACGTTGCTCCGCCTTCTGTCCAAAGGCAATTTCTTATCAGGTTTGACCTTGTCTTTGGAAGGTAAGGGTTGTTGGTCGTATTGTCTGTGAAGTAATAAAGCTGGTTGCTCTGCATCATCTGCTACATTAATGCTCTTTACAGGATGGGCCTTTTCAATGTCGGTATTCTTGTCATCAGCCTGAAATGAAAAAATATAAGAAAATAATGTCAAAAAACCTGATGTAAAATGAAGAACGAAAAAATGCACTAAACTACACGAAAATTAGCTGTTATGATATTTACCATGAATATCCACATACAATTTTAACCAATAATTAATCGCCATTACAGAACAATTCTCTAATTTCTTTTAGATCAGTAGTTTCTGTTTTTACTTGGGATTGTCTTCTCACATATATCGCAAAAGGATTTTCATAATCAGGTCATTTGATAATTTGAACATCATAATCAGATCATTTAATAATTATTTTGCATTTTTACAGTATCTAAACTTCAAAATCAATTGAATTCAAACATCACGCTTAATATATTTGCATTGTACACTGTTGTATAGAAAACACCGGATTCAGAATAGAGGCTATGAATACGTTTTGATTAATGAGATGAAATACATGGTAGCACTCGATCATCTCTGTCCCTCCAAGAGCGCAATACTTCACCCTAGACTAGGGAGAAAGCCTCTTGACGTTTCCCTTCATCCCTCTATCCAAACTATCAAATGATCATGAATATTTCTCTCCGAACTATCAAATGATCATGAATATTTCTCTCTAAACTATCAAATGATCATGAATAGTTCATCATGCTTGAGTATACAGCACAAGGGCAGCCTCACACTTACAATAATAGCCCCAGTTATATAGTGCTGCTATGATATGCATTTATATTACACCTACACTTGATTTTGTTTTCTTTCTTTCGGCCTTGACATGTGTTAGGGTTTGTAAAAAGATCAAAATGAAAAACTTTAAAATATCTTACTTTATCGGCCTACATATCTGTGCATTTTTCAAACAGCTCCCTATATTTTTAAAGCAGATCTATATTCTCCACTTTCCATTCTGTTATTTCTTTTTCTGCTGTGTAAGCGCATAGGGACATGCTATGGCTATGTGTTATGCCCTATAAAAGAACTGAATATTATTATTATTATTATTATTTCATATGATTACATTACAGTGGGTGTAAACTAGTACAACATGTACATGTAGACCTGGTAGAAGTCCAAATGCTGAGGTAGCAGTTTTGTTTTCGAACTTCAAGTACAGGGGGGGGGGACACAAGAGGGTGTGATTCTGTTTTACAAATCAGGCTAAATATGTTTAGCTCTCATCAGTGAATCCATCATATGAAACCCCGACCTGAACATGCACTTCATTTTCAACCTTTCCTTTAAAAAAAGCCTGTCACAGACTACCTATAGAGCTAAGTTTTTTAGATTATTCTATGGCCTCATTTGCACTTCAATTATAATTTCTCTATGAAATGAGTTAAACCATATTCCAATGAAACTGAATCAAAGCATTATTTACTTAATACCAATATTGAGAGAATAAAAAGGGTACTGTATTGGTCTACATGTATATTCTCCACACTGAAGCAGTGAAGACAGAGAATTCATGTTAATATCGCGGGTAATATTAATACACTAGATACAAAGAGAACATTTCAGGCTAAAATACTGTCCAAATTCTTCCCAGCGAGCGTGGAACTAAGTCTGTCGAGGCTGTAACTTTGACAACTCATCAACAAACTTCACACATGAAAGGACAAAATACTTTACAAATCTACTTTATGAGCCTTTCCACCGTTGGGCAATAAATGAGGCAGTGTGTGTAACAATCGTGTAATCTCTTACGTCTTTGTGTACATCTATTTTATCTATTCATCTATTTGTATTATGTGGTTTATAAACTACATCCAATGCAACAACATAAGACCTGGTGATTCAGAATGAGCAAAATCTGGGAATGGTAGCTGGGAAGGTTCCGAAGTGCTTTCATGCTCTCGGATGTATTGATTCTTCAATACAATTTAACTTAAAGGGGAATTACACCCAGACAATAATGTACGGTTAGTAAATGAAGAAGAATCAGATGAACAAACTGTGAAAATTTGAGCAAAATCGGATAATCCGTGCAAACGTTATGAATTTTCAAAGATATCATTTCCACCTGAGCTGGGCATCCTTGAATTGGCAGCGTATCTGCCAATTAGCATAATCTGTGATGTCATACATGGAGAACTCCTCATTCATTTGTATATAAATTTATTGAAAATGGATCAATATCATATTTCAAATGAGGAATCAACACCGTTCTTTTTGGAATGCTTGCAGAATTGATGTGGCTATAATATATTTAACCGAAAAAACAAAATTTTATCTACTGTTCTGGAAAAGGGGGGAAATGTAAAATTTTGTGTACAAAGTGAATGGAGAGTTCTCCATGTTGGCAGCCATTTTGTGCCTGTACGTTGCCAATTTGAGGAGCCCATGAGGGGTGTAAATCAAAACTTTGAAAATTCATAACTCTTGAATGGATTGTCGGATCTTGCTCAAATTTTCACAGATTGACCATAGTATTTTTCTTCATCCACTGAGCGTATATCAATGTATGGGTGAAGTTCCCCTTTAACTTTGTTCAATCATCATAAAATAAAATAAGAAAGATTGTGTACATTCTGACCTATACTGTAAATATGTAATATACATTTGCTACGTGGATGTTAATATCATTATTAGTATTTATTGGGCAAATTCAAAAAAAAACAATTACAGTGTAAGTAAAAGATACAAAGATACAATAATCAGGCATAAGATAAATAACTAAGACCTGCTATTGGTTTGTATACAGGGTTATTTGCTGAGGAAATAAGGATGTTCAAAAGGTGGCACTTGGACGGATTCATGAAACTCTTCAAACGTACATGTTGAGAAAGGATTGACGTTTGTCTTTTGTTGAGAGTGTTGATCCATCTTCACTCTGCTGAACAGCAATGAGCATCTTGCTCACACTCTCAATGACAAAAGAACCCAGGCCCGGATCCAGGATTTTGAAATGGGGGGGGGGGGCACAGGGACCGTCGGCCGTAAGCCGACGAAGGCAAGTGTGAGCGCCGAAGGTGTGAAGCCACAGCGGGAGGAAGGGGGGCTCCCCTAGAAAATTTTGAGTCGTAGACGAGCCTAGATGTGTTTTCCTGTCATTTTAGGGTCTTTTATGTGTTGCTTCTCTGAGATTTTAAGTAGTTAAGCTGATAATAAGGGGAGAAATGGAGCAAAGAATAATTCCTCTCCGAATAATTCCTCTCCGAATAATTCCTCTCCGAAATTCCTCTCCGAAATTCCTCTCCGAAATTTTAGGGGGTACCCCCCCCCCTGGATCCGGTCCTGGAACCCCCTTCTCTAAAAAAAATATAATAAGAAGATGCACATATTTACACTGTTTCTTTGTGGTATCTTTAATGCAGATTAGAATAAAATTAACATCTGATTTCCAGAAAGTTGATCTAATCCTACGGATATGGTTTATATAAAATTTATCTAAGTACATGTAAATAATCACTTTTTCAGGTATATTTCTTCAAATTTTGTTTACAAATGATAGAAACAAAATGAATTTCTAAAGCATGATCTATCTTTGTTTGCTCAGTGCAGTAGCGGCTCATTCTGCAATGGTGAGTGACAAATGACGTTGATTTTGACCCCTTGACAGAAACAAACAGACAAGCCTGATGTACAGGTTCTAACTCCCAAAGATTTGATCCTGTACGAGAGTGGACAGATGGTCTTATTCATATAGCCATCTAAAAGCACTTTTATTAGAAAGCATACATCTTACCACTCATTTTCTTCATCTCTAATGGAATGAGGAGATTAGACGCTAACAAATCGCAAGCACTAAAAACCGCACTCGTACTTCCTCTTCTTATTTTATCATCCACTCACACATGATGCATTTCAAAGAAGTCTATACAGGGCTACATCATGGTAATCATAAATGGTACTTTCAATTCCAAAAAATGAATGTCAACAATACAAATAATGCATTTTCAGCTTGAAATATATCAGCAACTCGCTACATAATGGATCAATACTCAATCGATGTTCCTGTCTCAATTTGAGATATTTCCTGGAAATGTGTGCTAGAATTTATGCAGCTAATACCGGAAAATAATAATCTACAATTGCAAGAGAAGAAGTATAATATATTGTAGTATTGTATTTCTGCAAAATGAAAAGACAATTGTTTCCTTTAATATGATCTGCAGAATATGAAATAAAGAGTATTCCAGAGACTTTACAGGGTATACAAACAACCCAATTTGGCTTTTCATAGCTAGGATAGGTCCATTAATAAAGACAAGTTTAAAATGTCTTCTAATAGTTTCTAGCTCATTTGTGTGTGAAAAAGAGATGGTCCAATGTATTTGTGCATGAAGGAGCACAAATTAAATAGATGAAAAATGTCACTTTCCCTAAAAGTTGCATGCATCTATCTATCGTTAGCTCCTCAAAGTTTTAAGAGAATTTAATAATTCCTCTCCTCATGTAAATTAAAGCAGTGCTTGTTCTTGCCATCACTGAGACCCAATCCCAAAACCCAAATCTATACTTCATCAAACTCAATTTAAAGATATATATTTGTAGTGATCGAGATGCAGAAAGTAATGTGAAACGAGCTGATGTATTCACATATTGTTTTACATGTCTAAATATACATGTAAGAATAAGATTTCGCACGTTCTGCCGTATTTTACTTTGAACATGCCAATCACCTGTTATTCCTATACAGTGCGCTAAATGCTTCGCACGCAGGACCATCGGCACAGAATGGGCGGAACGATCGGTGGTATTGTCTGCGGTGTGTGAGTTTGCATTAATTTTGTATGTGATCCATGTTGCGTTAGGGAGAGGGATGCTATCGTCATTTTTCATTTTGCAATATTTAAGCCGTTTCTTGATCGATTTTATTCAAATAAACTATGAACATGCTCTAATTTGCCATTGAAAAACTGCATAATGGTAATACTTTTAATGCAGCTCAAAAAGTAGTTATATCTTAAGTACCATCTCTCCCAAAACTGGTCTATCTGTTTAAAGAGCAATCATGAAAAATCATGACAATACTGGATAGGCTGAAATTTTTGCTGGGGATCATTCTTGCTTATTTTGCGACCATGCACCAGTATTTGTTAAAATTTTCACTCATTATAATCAAAATTGCACGATTTTCAAAATCTGAAAATAACAACCTGCTAATAAATGTTAATATACAAGAAATTCAGGGAATTCGCTAAAAATGTATGTAAACTGAAATATTAGCTTAATACATTAGTTAAAAAAAGAAGGGAGGTTTAATAAGTATATGTAATGAGCCATCCGCATTTGGTCGTTTGCAAATTTATGGATGTATACATGTAACTGTATGAGCATAGCTTTATGAGGAAAGCTATGTTTATTTCTCTTGCTGTAATATGGGATTTGATGAGATATGAACTCATCCTACATCTTCAGTGGTTTCTCATCAAGCATCTGAAATCTATTCTTTGCCCTTTTGCTTTGGCAGTCACAAACCCTGACATTGGATCCGAGTACCTTAGAAGCTCAATTCAAATGAACAAGTGCGGAGTGAAAGCTAACTGCATTATACCAGTAGTACTTACAAGTTTTATTTAAAAAAATGCTCTTTGAAGAGTGCTTACAAACTCAAGAGCAGGCCGAAGGACATGACTGGATGGAAGAATAATCTACCACACTATTAGTAGACGGAAAGTGTAGTTTGGTATGCAAATGGGAAGAAAATATTCTTGGAATTATGACTTTTACTGGATAAATGTCATATATAAAGCTCTGGTCACATAGGACCCCGGAAGCAACACGATTCAACACGACTCTTTGTTAATTTACAGTTAATTCCCTCAGAATAAAGAGTCGGGGTGAATCGTGTTGCTTCCGGGGCCCTATTACATGTAAGTGACCAGGGCTTTAATCATTGCTTCAGAAACATTTTTTGCATAAACCCGAAATGTAGCAAATAGCACATTAAAAAGTACAATGCATAGTTATAAAATGCTTTGCCTCCATGTATTTTCTGAAACCCCTTTTCTCAGGCTTATCTTGGCTTTTCTTTGTAGATTTCTGGCAGACTTTTATGAGGATGTTTAGTTAAAACAATGACAATATTTACTTCATACGTATTTTCATAGGTCTCTTAGGAGGAAGGAAGTGAAAATATTTATATGCAAGCACTTAAATTAGAGATCTATGGGGAAAAACCAAAATTCACCATTTTTTTTTATTCTCTAAACTTCCAACTTGCTGGACACTGCTATCAACATCCAGAGTTGGCTGCAAGTGGCCTCATTCTATGGGAACCACTGCATGGGCGACGGCGACGTGGCAGAAAGCACAAGACCTATGTTGACACTTTAAAAGCAGATGCTGGAGCAGTTGGCACAGACGAAATAAAAAATATCATGATGGACAGGAGTAACTGGAGGATCCGTACTAGGTCTCGGCAGTTTAGCCGACCTGGTAGGTAGGTAGGTAAAAACAAAAACAACCTGCAACAAAATGGGTGCTTTGTAGATCCAAACTCTCAATCCCACCTGAGAACTACTGTATGGCATGTTTTGAAATTGGGTAGGGGCTGTGTATAAACACTCTCATGGGCATGCACTCAAATGATGATAATCAAAAGTTGGATTTTATATAAATGCTCGCTTTTACATGAAAGTGGTGGGCCTATGGTTTAGTGGTCCATGCGTCCCCACCCTATTTGCGACAATCTAATACCATTTTAACACATCCCCAGGATAGCCTTGCAAATATCATGCTGTCCCTGTAAACCACATCCCACCCCCTCCCCCTCCCTCCACAGATGAAGGAGATACATTGCCCTTATCAAACCATGGGTATCTCCTCTTAATCAAACATTGTCTTATCATTGAAAGCATGAATAGCTCATGTTTGACGACTGTTTTTCATATGCAACTGTGATACCAACGGAGTCTAATCCAAATACTTTCTCTAACTTGACACACATGAAACGTTTTGGCACCAGAGTGGCAGATTTAATCAAAGTACCAGGTTACTCCTACCATGATTAAACAGCTTTGCCGGACTGACGATGATCAACATGTTATTTAATCCGTAGCCAACCTTGGGCAGGGGAGACGCACGCAAGGGCTATGTCATTGTTTGCTGTGAAAAGTACATAGATTCCACAAGGTATGTCTTAGATCAAATTTCACTGATCAATTTCCTTCCTCTCCCAGAGGGTTTCGGCTACTAACTTGAAATTGAATTCATGGGAAAACTAGAGACTACCTTATTCACATTACACTTGGCACTCTCCATTATGAAATTTAGAAGTTTCTGCATCTGAGACTTGCATGTGTACCGATCAAAAGTGTCAAGTCTGTGAGCCTGGCCTGATATATCACACTTGGTGGTTGCTTTATATCAATGGACCAGTTGTGGGAGAGATGGCGCTTCAGATATTTACTTTGTGAGCTGCAGTGTATTACCATAGTGCAGTTTTTCAATGGCAAATTAGAGCATGTTCATAGTTCATTTGAATAAAATCGATCAAGAAATTACCTAATTATCGCAAATGAAAAATGACGACAGCATCGCCTTCCCCAACATAACATGCTTCACGTACAAAATGAATGCAAACTCACACACCGCAGACAATACCACCGATCACTCTGCCAATTCTGTGCGGGTGGGCCACCGCGCGAATAATTTAACGCACCGTATAGGAATAACGGGTGATTGGCATGTTCAAAGGTGAACTTATATCAAAATAGCCACATTCCATCACACCCCACCGATGGTAGTTTTTATAATTGACTGTATCATTGAGAGTTTCAATTTTGTTCTCTCTTTTTTTTTTGGTGGGGGGGGGGGAGGTGGTAGCATAGTACTAAGGATATCAACAGGGTTCAATCGCCATACATTGTACCATAGAATTTCATACGCTCATGATTCCAGACCTGAGCACGGAATAAAACATCGCCAAAAACAGGAGATGTGTTCAGTACTAAAAATTTAATCAAATACTTGGAGGAGGGGGGTTAGTACGGTGCCTGCAGTCATATAAGGGCTGCAAGATTGTTGATAGAAGACGGGTCATGAATAGATGAGGACGAAAGAAAAATCAATGCTCTAGCGAGGAATTTGTGCAATGAAGCTTGAGGTTAGGGTCGCCTGTAGGGAAAGTAATGAACGCAAGTCACCTAAGGATAGAAAAAACAACTGTTCTTACACTCCAAGTGCTAGACGACACACTTTATGAATTAAACAAATCACGTTAGCATAGAGCCAGGCCATTCTCATCTTGACTTTCATCTAATAATGAGTTTCCTACCCGTCTCCTGTATGATGTAAGCTATCTTTGTTTGCACATCAGACACTTCAAACCGTTTCCTTCCACTTTGAGAGACTTTCTTCCTCCTTCAACTTATTTTCTTTATATCATATACACTCACTCAAGTATTCAGATTCAAAATGACAAAGACAAATCTATGAGCACTTTGCAGATGTAGTAATTCTGACAGAATTGTCGTTGTGCAAATACTGGTTGAATTCACTGATTCAATCATCAATGTAACTTCTATAAAGGGATGTCATAAATATTTTAGAATGATTTATTTGTAATTACATGATCAATCATTTCACAGAATCAGTCCTGAATCAGTCCTGGGGGATGAAAAAGAGAGAAAGAATACATTTATTCCTAGATAAATGTCAATTCCTTGTACACTGATACAAGAAGACAACCAATTGGTGTACAAAAGCATTGTGAGCAAAAGGAACAAAGGAATTGGACATAGTAAAAAAAACTTTCACTGAAACATTCACAATAACTAAATACACACAAATGAAATATTATTCCCTCTTTCTGTTGAGAAAGGTTGAACACGTGTCGCATCTAATTGATAAGTGAATTAAAAAGTAAGCTATTTTTTTTTGGTGATTATGAAGCTTTTGTGACGGTATGGAAGGAGTTGTTCAATTTGCCCAAATTCTTTGTCCCTTCTGTTCACTGTGAAGAATGATTTTTTGTTATTGACAATACTGTGCTGATTCAATCTTTCATGTTTCTTGTTTTGGATTTTAGGCTAGATTATAAGGGTAATTAATGACAAGGATATATAATGATGAGGATATATAATAATATGGGACATTTTTTCACCAATTTGGGAAATATTAATTATCTTAGACAAAAATGATATCATGTTACGGTAAAAAATACAATGAGGGCAAAGAACTGCCACATGAATATGTACTTGGCAGCATTTGATGAAATTCTTCGAAAATTTTCCCTTAAGAAAATATCAATTGACTTTACAAAGCACTCAGCAATGACAGTGGATACGTGCGCTATATAAATTGCATATATTATTATTATTATTATTATTATTTACAAAGTGCAAGGTCAGTAATCCCTCAGTCACATCACAGTGTTCTACAACTTATATTTATCATATGAACAGGGCACTAATACCTCAAATAATGCAAAATCTCTAACAACTAAGATTTCTGATGTGAGGAGGCCCTCAAGAAAAGCTTACTAAGATACCTTGTAATTAAAAATGTTCTATGACTAATGTTTCTAATGTAGACAGGTACTTAAGTGAGAAAAACACATGATTCCTCATATAAAATAAATATTCTTTTAAAACAAGGAATTCTAATATGAAAAGAGCCACAAGGAAAGCTAGCTAACATTCTGACTTTGGTTTACTTATTATCTTTTAATATCGTTTCCGTACTTATATAAGTATACAATTATGTTATTATTTTGTCGCATCTTTTTGTTTGCTTGTTTGTTTGAAAAAATGAAATAAAACGAATCTTGAATCTTGAATCTTGAATAGTCCCTTGTAGTTCAAAGTGTTCTACAACTAATAATTATAATGTAAACAGGACCTAAGTTTAAAAAGGACATGATGCTTTATAATGATGAAATATCCTTTTACATCTAACATTTTTTATGTGAAGAGGGCCCTACAGAAATCTAACCATGTACAGTATGCCACATAAAATGTTTTACGACTAATATTTCTGATGTGAACGGGCCCCTAAGGTAAATGAAATGCTTTGAAAAGTTTTCCAAAAAAAAAAAATATTGACTTTACATGGTGCAAGGTCAGTAATCCCTCAGTCCCATGAACTGGGGCAGGGCACTAATGACATAGTAGAAAAATCTATACCAACTAAGATTTCTGATATGACGAGGGCTTGAGGGAAAGTGAACCATTTCACAGGATGCCTTGTAATAAAAAGTATTCTACAACTAATGCAGACAGGCACTATGGTGAAAAAAAACATAATGGAATATAAATGTATATTCTTTTACACCAAAGAATTCTGATTTGAAGAGGGTCCTAAAGAAAGCTAACATTTTTACATGATGTCGTGTAGTTCACGGTGTTGTAAAACTAATGTCTATAATGTATACAGGATTTAAGTTGAAAAAAAACATGATGCCTTATAACAATGAAAAATTACTTTACAACTTAACTAAGATTTTTGATGTAAAGTGGACCCTAAAGAAAACAAACTATTGTACATGATGCCTTGTAATTATAAGTTTTCTACAATACAAATATTTCATATGTAAACAGGCTCTATGGTGAAAAAAACACATGCCTCAAATGAAGGAAAATTCTTGCTCTATTACGATTTCTGATTGTGAATAGGGCAGCTGAGAAAGCTCTTGAGAGAATATACTATGACTTATATTTCTGATGTGAACCGGCCTTAAGGTAAACTAACATGATGTCAAAGCACTAAACCTTAGGGCAAATAAGAGTTGATTAAGCAGTGTGACATTATTAGCTGCATGTCAGGTCNAAATAAGAGTTGATTAAGCAGTGTGACATTATTAGCTGCATGTCAGGTTTGTCCAGCATGCAAGTAGTGTCGAGCATGCAAGGAGCATCCCATGGCTCTTACCCTAGGTAGCAGATGCAATTCAATAGCCGTATTCCTGCTTTGACCATGCAGCTTTGCCTTTCCCACTACTGTATAAGCCAGATATTCTCACAATTTTGGACCAGTTTGGCAAATTGGCGTGTTGTAATTTCCACATTTTTGACAGTGTTTGTACACATATGAATGTGCATCATACAGAATAGAAATTTTCATGAGGCCAAAGCCGCAAAATTAGCGAAAATAAAACCACCACAGTAATTCCAGCTTATACAGTATTTGAGGAGAAGAAAAGTCCTTCATTTTCCCTGATACATTTTCTCCCTTAAACTTTGTCAATGTTATTCACTTATTTCATTCCATTTGATACTTCCTCAATTACCAAATAGATAAAAATGTGTTTAATTCCCAGACCTTTCCCTTCCTGGTTAAAAGTGAAACTGGTTTACCAGGTTTTCCCAATAAAAAGCAAGGAAATTATTAACCAGGGAGATGTACTGCTCTAACTATGAGGGATAGGACAAGGTTTATATATGCAACATCTTGTCATTTGGATACAACACTTTACATTTTGTATGATATTTCATATCCCAGCAACAAGTAGGTCCTCCAAAGACTCATAAACCTATTTTCTGCTACAAGAGAAAGATTTTAGTTGCCAAAATATTGTAAAGAATGACCATATAATCACAGTATAATCTGGAGATTACGATTAGAACCGCAAATATACATGCGGTTGAAACATTTAGAGCGATATTGTGCCACTTCAAAACGCAATGTGTGAAGTACTTCACATGTTAGCTTTTCATACAATTAATTCTGAAGGATTATTTTCGCAGGTCTTAAATTCACATTCAGCCATTTCATCGCGAAAAAGCACAAAAAACTTGAAAATTAAACCCCCACGAAAATTTTACCACTATACAGTATAAGAGGAATAATCTGTGACACTGGGAGGAGATAAGCTTTAAATTCGTTAATAAAAAGGAGAACAAATACTGATAAACATGAAAGGAATAAAGAGCACAAACTGAAAATGAGCCAGATCAAGAAACGGATAAGAAAGGTAGGGAATCAAGATGGAACTTGTAGGGAAAATAGTGAATTGAGGAAGATGCAGAGCAGAAGATATGGAGAAAAGAAATCAAAGGGTAAAAATAATCACTAACAGGGAAACATAGCTTTAAAAAAGATGCCATGAGGGGGAAATTATACCTGTAGTAATTGTTGTGATTTTTTAACTGTGTCATTTTATAGTTTAGTTTAGTTTAGTTTAGTTTATTTAAACCATATCAAACACAACATACATGTATATATAATTGTATAAAAGCTTTCTTCAGTTAAATTTCAATCAGGTTTATTTGTAGAACAAAATTGCACATTAGAATAAACATATAAGTCCGAGGACTAATAGCATTTTGTGTACAAGCGAAACATGATATCAGTCAAAATAAATATACATGGAGGTCTAACGATAAATTACAGGAAAATGGGGAAAACGTGTACAAAAATGGGGAAAATGTGTACAAATTTATTAGCAATTTATTAGCAATTTTTGAGAGAACATAACATCTGCTTGGCTCTTCTGAGCAAAATATTCATTCTGCATATTTTTTTGCTTGAAATTCAATCGCACCAATGTCACCAATCAAAAATTAGAAAATTCACTCCTAGGCAAACAGTAAAATTTTCATATGTTTTTGTACTATAGTTAGGTTAAAAAGGGCACTCTATTGGTATGCCAGAACACTTGTTTTTCTCTGAGCTTTAATAGCAGAGCATCAATTAGACTCTAATTGAGATGAATTAGATGATAAGAGACCTGTATTGCATGACAATCTGCATCATTCCTTCCGTTCCATCTTACGTTCAATGCACTTTACACTCAATCCTACAGTGGCTTTCTGTACACTCAACTGTGCATTGCGAATTTTGTACCAAAGTCATGAAATTTGCAATTTGAAACATGAGGTTTGTGATTGGGAGGCAAAGTTGATGACTCAGGACTACTACTTTGTGACTTTTGTTGCAAAATTTGTGACCCAGGCTACAAAGTTTGTGACTAGGTTCACACACTTTGTGATCGAGGGAACAAATGCTACGACCTAGGCTGGGAATTTCATGACCACTTGACTTATTTTGTGTACCCTAAAACTAGAGTAATTTTGCATCTTAAGTTGCAAACTTTGCATCCCTGGTCAAAATCCTTACGTCCCAGATCCTAAACTTACAACCTGGTTACAAAATTTACAATGCATAAGGCATGTTCTGTTTTCTATGAGATGTCATAATGTATCTGTTAAGTGTTTACCATTACCAAATCATGAAAACCATTTACTCTAAGTAATTCATTATATCTAAGTATTAGGGATGAATACTACATGTATTTTGGGTGTTTTTTTTTTACATTATCACATATTAAAGTTTCTCTTCCTTTAAACACCAAGCGCTTAGGGATTTTCCTTGAGCAAGTGATAAGCGCTATATAAGAAATGTTCACTATTATTATTTGTATCATCATGTTGAGTATACTCTCAGAGTTACCATACACCCCTGTGTCTACTTGGAACGCCATAGCAACGTTCAAAGACTTTTACTTCACCAGAAGAATTATTTAATGAGCAAATGGAATGATAATGATATTAGCTAGAATTTGTGAACGTCATACCACAACAAGGTCATGATGGTTATGATGTTTTCTCTTCACTTTCAATTTTCTTTTCCTTTTCTTGAGGCGAGTTTGCAGTGAAAGCATTCATATTTCATAACTTCTTTAGCGTACATACGTCTCCATCTTGCATCTATACAAATATTTTCAAGTGCTTGCCCGATAGAAGCTCATGCTGAAACTTATGGTCACTAAATACTACAAGGATGAAGAACTGCATTTGAGAAAAAGGTTCCAAGACAAGTAAATACAAATGGATTAGACACAATATATGAGTGTTTGGCAAAAATGATCTGTTGATGTTACTTTTGCTTCTGTTTGGGCAAGTGACTTTGAGAAAAGCTTGCACGCAGCAAGCAGGCAAGCGGGTTTGTAGATCCCTACTCCATAGCATGCTTAAAATATGCTACTATTTTCTGTACATAGTATTGAAAGACATAATTTCAGAAGAATTATAATGTTAAGCATAAGTCTATTTTACAAAAGATTCAGATCTACTGTTTACTTTTGGGGGGGGGACATGGGTTGAGTACAAAATATAACATTCAAATTGTATGTATACCATGACCTTTCAAAGTACTAGTAACCTGCATAGACACACAGGTTTTCATTTTGCAATATTAATGAGACAAGCTCTAATGTTCATAACACATGGCTTTCGTGTGCTCTGTTTATGACTCCTCTCTCTTTCTAGCCATCACAACCCTGATCTTGACTTTACAAGTCGAATTCAAATTGTAAATTGATCTCAATTCATATTGCATGGAGTCATTTTGATCAAATCAAATTCTGATCATCAAAGTGCGGATGGATTTGTACCTTGCTTTAATACCAGCACGTTATGAAACCTACTTCATCTCATTCCTCAGCGGTAGATCAATCACCATGGTAACAAGAGATCCTGAGGAAAGCTGTTTTTCTACTTAGCCAACTGAGTAGCCGTGGCATTGTGAGAGAAATCTATAAATATTGAACTAGCTGTACAGCTGGGTGCGACACAAGATCTCCCCTGAATCCCAGACAAGATCTCGCCAACTATGAGGGTTGAAATGAAATATCAGCAAGCCAGTCTCCAATGTAATGATATACCGTGGGCCAGTCTCAAACAGGTCTCTTATTACCTCAACCTACTGTATGAGCTTCAGACCAAACTTTAGTTTCTGTCTATCAAGAATGATGAATGAACAATAGAACAAAACATGCTAGCCCAATGCCATAATCACCAAATGTTTGATATTTCTAGAGGTTACACACGCGTAATTATGGGCAAATCACTTTTGCGTATGAAAAATAGACCCCTAGGCAACCCATAGCAGTTCAGCTATTATGGATTAATGTTAATA
>BQKZ01003165.1:30781-67313 GCA_036244855.1 Temnopleurus reevesii
TATTATTATTATTATTATTTATAGGAAATGACTAAAAAACTCATTTTGCTTAACTTCCAGATTGTGAGTGCCCTAAAGTACCTTCAAAGTAAACTAAATGTTATACACAGAGACGTGAAGCCGTCCAACGTACTTGCGAATCGTAATGGGAAGATCAAGCTATGTGACTTTGGTATCAGTGGACGGCTTGTCAACTCATTGGCAAAGACACAAGATGCAGGCAGTAGACAATACATGGCTGTAAGTACACTTCAGGGCGCTACAAACCCAGAAGCCCGAATACCCATGAGAGCAAAATTGAGTCATCGTGCAAGTAAAAGAAATTGTCACTTACCCAAGCCCAAATTGCCAAGTAATTGTTTTGAAATGAAAAATAGTATAAATCATTGACTGTTCGTGCTTTGCTGTGAGAATCTGTTTGCAAGATCTTTCATTGTGACCATCTACACTGATAGCTTAGCCCAATCTAATGCTCTACAGGAGTATGCTGCTGCTTTTGTTTTAGGTTTTGGGCAAGAGAAATAGATGTTCGGGCAAGTGCTTTGAAAAACTGCTTGCCCGTCGGCCAAGTCGTGGAAAAATTCTTGAAGCACCCTGCACTTGAGCAGTATTTCAACAAGATAAGAAAGGCTTTAAGAATGATATTAAAAACCACTGGTATCAGTTTTTGAGTATTTGTAATATCAGGGATAATTGAGCGCAAGAACAAATACTAGTCATTCTTAAAATCGATCCTAAATTCTTTCTCATCTTGGTGAAACAATGCCCTGGCCTACCAGTTATTCCCAACTAGTTCAATAACAAATATTTGCTGTAGAATCTGGAGAATGGCATACACAGAGATGCGAACCATTCCAGAATATGCTGTGGGTTAGAATTAAAACATGAATGATGCAACAAGTGAAGTAATGTGAGATCAAAACATGACAGCAAAAATCATACCCTTTGCCATTCACTTCTACTGAATGCCTTAATTCTTGCGGAAATTCACATCCGGCATATGTACATGTATACTCTATGTAGGGATATTGCATGATCTACATGTATCAACTCTCATGGTTGACCAGAAAACCTGGCGTACCATTGTTGATTCATTCTCAGATGTATTCGAATTGTAAAAGTAGGTCTATTAACATTTATTATGATTGTTTTTACACAGCCTGAGAGGATAGACCCTGATATGAGTGCAAAAGGATACGATGTCAAGTCAGATGTTTGGAGTTTTGGCATCACTATGGTAAGTTAGCACCCCCACATCATTCCTCTTCTGAAAATTGAGGTTTTGCATTGGGTGGTGAAACGCATTTCCTTACCAATTACTAATTAATCATAATAGCAGAGCTACTGACTCAATGACTTGACAAAAAGAAAAAAATGCCCATCAACACATTTGTTTCAGCTGTTTGGCCATGCCCATCCTAATGTGTAACATACAGTACATGTAGTGAATATTTCAGAAGGTTGACACGATTGTAATATGCGTCGTAATTGCCATGTCAAATATCAAATACATATCTTCTTAAAATTCGTTTTTGTCAGATTGAGATAGCTACGAATGCTTACCCCTACGAGAAGTGGCACGATATGTTTCAGCAACTCACACAAGTCGTCAAAGGCGAATCACCATCATTACCTGCAGACAAGTTCTCCACAGATATACAGGATTTCACAAACAAATGGTAAGCATTTTTTTAGTTTCACTCTAACTCATATACCGTAAAGGAGGGTGAAGAGGGATGAAATTCACACAATCCATTCAGATCTGCTATGTTTTGTTTATTTTTCATAGATATTGCAAGATTTATCCCATTACAGTGTCTATACAGTGTTCTATCTCACCATAAAAGAATCTTTAATGATTTAAGTTTTACCTTGTTTTATAGTATTAGTCAACCAAAAAGCAAAATATCTGTATAGGTTCGAAAATATTATGAAATCATGATTTAGTCTTACCAAGTTTCAAATTAAAGGCATTGTATTACATTGTTTTCATTGAAAAATCTCGACTTACAGATCCTAGATGTTATCTGAATATCTTTTTACAGAACAATGCCAGAACTCATGTAACATGCATGAATTTTCTCTGTATATGAGCATTTGCATGCTTCTTATTAGGTGGTCTGTCATATTTGACAGATCACCTTTTGTAATCGTCCGAATTTTCTTTGTTTCTCACTTTATTTAATTTTATTTCCACCTTTTTTTGTGTCCAGAATATCTCCAAAGTCCTTAGGTCTAAATTTTTCATATTGTAGTCATATATCAAGGTCANATAATGCAACAAGTGAGCGAATGTGAGATCAAAACATGACAGCAAGAATCATACCCTTTGCCATTCACTTCTACTGAATGCCTTAATTCTTGCGGAAATTCACATCCGGCATATGTACATGTATACTCTATGTAGGGATATTGCATGATCTACATGTATCAACTCTCATATCCGACCAGAAAACCTGGCGTACCATTGTTGATTCATTCTCAGATGTATTTGAATTTGCAGTAATAATAGTAGGTCTATTAACATTTACTATGTTTGTTTGTACACAGCCTGAGAGGATAGACCCCGATATGAGTGCAAAAGGATACGATGTCAAGTCAGATGTTTGGAGTTTTGGCATCACTATGGTAAGTTAGCACCCCCACATCATTTTAACTATTTGTTCATTCATTTTTTTGGTCAATGGTACAGTATTTAAAAATGGTCTCCTGACTCTCATATCCTATCGATATCTGACTCTTTCTGACAGGTCCAGGCATTTATGTTAATGCAAGAAGAAAAAGAGTAAAACATCATTACAATGAGGCACTTGGGACCAGAGAAAATACCATTGTATTTTGAGATCTCTATTAAAATATAATAGGATATGAGGAGAGGGGACCAAAAAAACTTCCTTTGGGTCAGTTATATCAGTGCTCTCTGTAGACTAGACTGTACAGTAAATTTTGAGGCAGGAGTTGGTTGCACACCATTCAAGTTCATCAATTTTGCTCCAATATTGATACAAGACACAGGGTAGAAATCAATATGTTTGAAGAGATGGCAGCCAAATGAAACATATCATTCTAGTTTACAAGTAATTAATGTGCATAAGCATGAATACAATGTGTTAATGCTAAATGAAAAGGAAATACATTTTTTAGACTGGTGGTAGTGTCGGATGTATGTATTACGTAAATGTGCAAGAATATGAGCAGAAATCATGCACAAATGTGAGTTAATGAAAATATAATCCATATTCCAGTATCTTTATAAGTGGTGGCAGCAGTGGGATATAATTTGAGTATGTATGATTTATGACATGCTGCAGTGAAGATTGAACCCACACTGTGTTTAAATTGATCCCTCAAACAAGGGAAACAACCAGATCTGGGCCTCGTAACATACAGGTTTGCGATTAATTGCTAATCTGATAGCGATTGATATCCATCGCCAGTCTGTGGCAAATCATGTACTAAAGTTTGCAATTGATCAAAAAAAATTATTTTACGGGGCCCATGGACACAATTCTCAGCATTCCTCTTCTGAAAATAGAGCTTTTGCATTGGGTGGTGAAAAGCATTTCCTTACTAATTACTAATTACTCATTATAGCAGAGCTACTGACTCAATGACTTGACAAATAGAAAAAAATGCCCATCAACACATTTGTTTCAGCTGTTTGGCCATGCCCATCCTAATGTGTAACATACAGTACATGTAGTGAATATTTCAGAAGGTTGACACGATTGTAATATGCATTTGTCATGTCAAAAATCAAATACATATCTTCTTAAAATATTATCTTAAAATTTGTTTTTGTCAGATTGAGATAGCTACGAATGCTTACCCCTACGAGAAGTGGCACGATATGTTTCAGCAACTCACACAAGTCGTCAAAGGCGAATCACCATCATTACCTGCAGACAAGTTCTCCACAGATATACAGGATTTCACAAACAAATGGTAAGCATTTTTTTTAGTTTCACTGTAACGCATATACCGTAAAGCAGGGTGAAGAGGGATAAAATTTACCTAGTCCATTCAGGTATATATTTTGTTTATTTTTATAGATATTGCAAGATTTATCCCATTACAGTGCCCATACAGTGTTCAATCTCACCATAAAAGAATCTTTAATGATCTAAGTTTTGTACCTGTTTACCCTGCATCCATTTTCACCCTTGTTTTATGGTAGCAGTCAACCAAAAAGCAAAATATTTGTATAGATTTGAAGTCCTCTATCATGAAATCATGATTTAGTCTTACCAAGTTTCAAATTAAAGGCATTGTATTACATTGTTTTCATTGAAAAATCTCAACTTACAGACCCTAGATGTTGTCTGAATATCTTCGCGCGGAACAATGCCAGAACTAATGTAACATGCATGAATTTTCTCTGTATATGAGCATTTATATGTTTCTCACTTTTTTCTTTATTTATTTGTTCCCTGTACAGTCTGAAAAAGAGCTACTCAGAACGTCCGTCGTATTCAAGATTATTAGATCACAAGTTCATCAAAGCCCACATGGATGTAGGAGATAAGGAGGTAGCAGACTTCATAGCACCCATCATTGGTGAAGTACACACGTCAAGTTAACCCTCAACTCTACCTCATCTATCTTCAATCTAGCTCTTGCTTTCATCAAAAATTCTCATTTTAAATATTTTGTTTTGTTTTTATCATTGAGATCTAGAAATGAAAATTACCTCTCTCCCATTTCTAGCCTCTGACTGTTAATCATGTTCAGATAATTTGTTCATTGACTTCACTTTATGGCCCAAAATAGGAGATTTGGTAATCTAAATTTATTTTGTAATCTGAATTTATTTGGTTTAAAGCATAGTTACTATGGAGGTTTCGATTTCACTCGTCACAGTCACAGTCACAGTCACAGTCGACCGGAAGTAGTAATGGTTTTACGCGTCTTCTCATTGTTACATGCGCAACTAACTGTGACGTAACAATTAGCAGACACGCAAAACGATGACATACTACTTCCAAGCGACGTGCCCTTCGTCACAGTTGACTGAAATTGAAAACACCATATTGAGTTTGTTTAGGGGTTTATATTGAAATGTGCCCATCTATAAAAGTGTTGTGCTTATTCTCTGGATACCATATGGTATTTTGGGACATATGTATGTGTGCCAATGAATAGATGGATGAAGGTATCTCTATTCACGTTGAGGAAAAGTTTTAGGACTTCTCAGATGATTATTAAGATTTTTATTTATTTAGAATACTCATTTTGTACAGAACCAAGAGGGAGGGACAACACATGTGCCTTTTATATTTTATTCTGTTTTAGACCAGTAGGGAGGTTTTGAATTTCATTATTGAAAGGTAGGGGTGTGAATGATTGGTGTGTGCCTGTTTCATAAATCTGTTCTTAGTTGTGCACACAACTCTATGCATGACTGGTGGCCCTCTCCAGCACTCAAAGACAACCCCTATTGCTGAGTTGGCACCTGAGGAAGGGTCACAGGTCATGAACATTGTCGTGTCTACCTCCATGAGCAGCTTTATGAAGCACAACCCAGCTGATCGGGAGATTCCAAGACAAAGGTGATTGAAATTCTCTACACTTTTCTGTTGCCAACATTTTCCTGCATTTTGGAAGATAAACGATAGGGCAGTTTACTGAGTGATTCAAATTGATGCATTTGTTTTGCCAATGAATGTAGTCACTTGGTATTCTTTGAACTAGTTGTATCTGTTTGCATGGCGTAGTATGAACTATGAGGAAGGTTTGCAGTATCACTATGTAAGGAGTCATTTCAAGACTTTCAATTTCTACACACATGATGATACACCATACCTTTTTCATATTCTGAACCTTTTAGTAACAATCAAACCATATACTTGTTATCCAGTTTGCATATATTATTCGTTGCTATGTTGGAAAAGTTTCGGGTAAGCTCTCAGGTCACCAAGAACAACATTTATTTTAGATTATGCATGAATTTGTATTTGACAAGTAAACCGGCCTATATGTGCATTGTCCTTTTATAATCCTTTATTTTATATCCATGGGCATATGGACAGGTCTCTCAACATTTTTGCTCTCCAATGAACCCCCAACAACAAACAGAAGCCTAATTTTAACCGTCACATTCATCTAAGCCAAACCCTGAAGTTAATAAGCCTGTAATTTATCTTCAAAGAAATCAAATAATGACCTGTTGCCATAGGAACATAGGTCTACTGAATGTACATGTATATTGATAGGATGCGAGTATGCTACTCTTACTTTTTGGGTCCTCTAATCCTAATTAATTTTTCAAACATTTATGAAAGGATGAATGGAGGGGAGGGTTGTCCTTTAATACATCACAGACTCTGCGAAAGTTAGCAACCCAAAGATCTTTATCAGAAGACAGAATAGAAACTTAAAAGTTAAAACGTTTTAAGGATTATTGGACTTTGCTGACATATCATATCCGCAGTTTAATCATCTTTCATGTCTATGGGGTGTTTTTTTTTTTAACTTGCAATCAATGGCAATTAACAGTTGATCGGCATGCACCAATCAAAATCATTGTTTCATATGTATCTTGTGAGAGGTGCAGACCATGCAAGAATGAAATCGGATGTTTTAATTTGAAGTTAAATTGCAACTTTGTAGCAACAGAGAGCAGAGCACATAAATTCCAGGGTTTCATTCTTTCAAGATTTTGCGGTTTCAGTGCTATTTGAATGCTATACAGTGAAAAGTTGTTTAAACAAGGTAAACATAACCATGAACATTATCAGGTTGTTATCTGACTTCTTGTGTTATCAGGGTTAAACAATAAATTCATAAGATAATCGAGACCACAACAGTAAAATGACCTTGTCATGTCAGGAATCTGTCAGGAATTAGGTCTCTTTATACCAACTTTCTAATGCTTATCATCTGTATTTCTATTGGGGTGTTGTTCAAAATCAACTACAACTTTGCAAATTGTAACGCGCATTTTCATTCGCGCATGAAATGCGCATTTAACATGACGCGCATGAAACAATGATTTGATTGGCACTTTTTAACAACATCCCCTATGTGATTTGCCAACAAATGAAGAGGGAACAACTCATTTTTGAGCATGTCAGTGTGAAGTGCTTGCATCTTTGAGTTTATTTTCAGTTCATGTAAAAAGCTTAGCTCAAACTAATGTAAATGTGAAAGAGTTTAAATATGTAGTATGTCCAACAACTAAAGGTCCATGGGCTTTCAATGAAAAAAAGGAGTCTATTTTTTTCTTTGCAAAATTTGATCCAGAATTGGCTACTGTACTGAAATTCTTGCAAATTTGTTTGGTGGAGTAAATAAATATGCAAAATGTTAAGGCTACTATTCTCATGATTTTAGGTTACAAACTGCAGTTATACCAGATGGTGGGTAATTCCTGAAAAAAACTTCTGTATTAATGCAATCTGCAGGCAAGGGGGTGGGGGGGGGGGGGGGGTAGGTAAAAACAAAATGTCAGAAGAGTATGATAAAAAATAAAAAATTGTTTGTTTTAACATCGCATGACTTTGATATAAATTCTGCATGTACTATTATTATCATAATTGTACTTAATTTTCAACTTGTTCATCTTGTTCTTCATTCACTGAGAGTAAGATGTACATAAACATGGGGATTTTGACCAAGGTACATGTAACGCGTTTGAAGTAGTTTTGCTGTTTCCTTATGTTGAAGGGATAAATGTGAAGAGAAATCTTTCTTGGAGTTTGAGTTGAAGAAGCATTGTCAATTTATCCAGAACTTAATGTGCCGTTTTTATTGCAATTTTTTAGCTCAGAAGCTGTTTTTTTTTTCATATCTACATCCGAGAGAGATTTCTCTTTGTTTTTCTATCTGACTTCCACATGTTGAAACCCCGACCCACTTTGACTGTACTTTTTACTGCACCATATAAGCCTCAGATGCCAATCAACTCTGAGATTCATATTCTGTTCTCATGATTGCAATCTTTTTATTTTAGCCTAGTCCCTTTCAGGACGACTGTAACTCCATGAAATATTGCTCTCAATTTGTTTGCCTTTCCACATAATGAAAGCATAACCTACTTTTAATGTTGAACTGCACATGGCTAAGGCATTGGTTAGGAAGAGAGCTTTGAACAAGAGATAAAATGGTCAAATTCTGTAAGCCTTCAGACTGGGTGACAATGTCAGGGCTGCCATTATGAATCATGGGAAAAGTCTGAGAGACATCCAAATTTTGGCATGTTAAAGTTTGTACATGAAAAACATGTTTCTATGGCAAATGAATGTTGACGAAAGGCTCAATTCAGACTCCGGTCTGATAAGTATTATCCCCAAGTTAAAATCTAGTCTTAAGTCAAGGGTCATATGGTCGATATCGGTATAGATTTCTTCCTTTGCTGTTTTTGTTGCATGTAGCTTTAAATCTTTTGTGATTTATATTGATTTGAAAAGTAATTTCATGTGGTGCTCTGAGTAGTGAATGCAATCAAACTAGCTTTTAAACGTTTTACTGAAAATACTTTGGGCCTTCCCTGTTAGAGATAGTTCATATGATTATTGCAATGCAAATCAATTGTAATCTCTTTATTAAATTGTTTAGTATGATGGTAGTATCCAATGATTTTAATGTGAATGAAATCCAATCCCTAATTGAAATGCTCTCTAGATCAAAGATGTATATAACAATTATATTTTTATCACCAGAATAATAATAGAGAGAGGACTATTTTAGGCTTGACATGAGACTATGTATGTAGCAATAATGATAATATATGATGAAAACCACCCGATATGCTGAGGACTTATTTATATGCAAAGAATTATGAAGATTTGTTTTGTAAATACAGTGGTTTGAGTCAAGAAATTAAAGGAAACTGACAACCATAAAATGTACATTTCACTGTCCAGAGTGTAATCTGTCCTGTAACATAAAGGATTATGATTAATCACCAATTTGAAAGAGAAATTCTAAATGGTTACTGGTCAATTTATTGAACAAAATACGCATACAACAAAGATCATGATTGGCCATTTACATTAGTTATCAGTTTTGTTATGGAGCCCTTTATTTGTGTCATTTAATTTTCTAGATAATTGCAGAGTCGACTGCAGCAAAACCACCTTTAGCCGTTTGTATTGATTTGTCTATTTTAGGCTTTTAAATGGTTCATATATTTGTGCTGCAGCCAAAATTAATTTAAAAAATATTGTTGCTGCACAAGCGGATAACTGCAGTCTCATTCTGTAAAGCCCACAGCACATCTTACAACCGGCTTACGATCAGATTTCTTTGAGAAAGTGTAATTGTATCTTTCAGAAGTATTTAAACACACACATAATATTTTAGTGAGATTCTAAATACTCAGCTTAAAGGGGAACCAGCCTTTGGAATTATCGTGCTCTCATTGAATGAAGAAAAATCAGATGAACAAACTTTGACAATTTGAGCAAAATCGGACAACCCGTTCAAAAGTTATGAAGTTTCAAAGTCACTGAGATATGACGATCCCTATCGCTGATGGAGATCCGTGCGATCGGCAAATTCGATGGAATCTGTGACGTCATGTCGGACAACGTCTCATTCAATTTGTACATAGAATTTTTAAAAATGGATTCATGTAAAATTTAGAGTAAGGTTGCAACATTATTCTTCTCAAAATACATGCAGAATCAATACAGAAATGAAATACCCCAATTGGAAATTGTCATTTTGTTGACTTTTCCGAAAAAGGGAGAAAATGTGAAAAATTGTATACAGAGTGAATGAGGAGTTGTCCGATATGACGTCACGGATTCCGTCAAATTTGCCGATCGCACGGATCCTCATGAGCGGTAGGGATCGTTGTATCTCTGTGACTTTGAAAAGTCATAACTTTTAAACGGGTCGTCCGATTTTGCTCTAATTTTTACAGTTCGTTCATCTGATTTTTCTTCATTCAATGAGAGCACGATAATCCCAGGGATGGGTTTCCCTTTAATAGGAAAATTGAGAGAATTTCAGTATGCAAGCTTCCTCAATGGAAGGAACACCAAACCGGAAGTCGGAACAGGCAGACGAGTTAAAAAAAATTGTTCACAATTTGAAACCGATCTGTCCCTTGTATCCGGTATAAAGCTGATTAATTCATTGAAACTATGTGTTTAGTATTTATATGAGTTTACAGAACAAGAAGCTAGTAGATTTTGTCAAATTACCCATAAAAGCTCTACAATTGCAGCATTATGACCCTGGCTTTAGTAGTGCAGCCTTTAGGCGCATCAGCTTTTTCTAAATTCCTACCAGGTACCCATTCCTCTCATCTGTGTTGAGTGCAGCAAAATGTGGATGAATTTCTTGCTGAAGGAAATTAATACTATGGGTGGGATGCGAACCTTCGACCCTCTGGTTGAAAGGCAAGAGTCAGAACCACTACACCATGGCTTTAGACAGTTCAGGGTTCCCATTTTCTGAGGACAACACAACTCCCTGTTTTCTTTCTTGATGAATTTTCAAATAGTCTGGGAGCTCAAAACGCCTTAAATTTAGCAGGGAATTAACCAACCGAGCCAAAAAGATTTTACCCCAGAGATATAATGCATATCAACATGTGATTGATTTAAACTTCAGTAGTAATTTCTGCTCAATTTCATGCAATGACCAAGAAATACATGTAACACTACAAAATGAGAAAACACAGACATTGATATGGCTAGCCTGTACAACTTTATTCAGATATGCATAATAAAAAGTGCTTCAATTGCATTGGATAACCTATTTTAAAAAATGCAAATAGATATATACTCATGATATATCTGTACAATATAATAATATTCTGTGCAAAATCAATAATTAATATACACCAAATATGTATTTACAAGAGTAACAAGTCAACTCATTTCAAAATGATTACAACCAAAGAATCGAGAATGTGTCCATATTTTAGTCACTTACAGATCTTTGGTTTGAAGATCAAATGTCTTCATTTGCTTCAGGGAGAATAACAAAAATGTCATAAAAACACAAGTAATTTTAAAAATCTTCTAAATATCTTGAAACATTCCAGATGGGGTCTATAATGAAAATAACCTCTTGTTCACATAATATCCAATATTATGCTGAGTGCTCTAAAATGCCATGTTGGATGAAGGGGTCAGGACTTATAAAAAAAAACAGAGGCACTTTCCTTGAGAATAGAAAAACTCTTGGCAATTGAGATTGGGTATAAAATAAACAAAGCAGAAGATAGAAAAGTTGGTTTTGATAAAAAGTAGAAAAGATACCTTGCAACGACTACATGCGACTGAAAACATAAAATAAAAAAAGAAGCTTACTATTCCAACACACGCACACACACACACAAATACATGCACCCACATACTCACAGACAGGCACATACACACGCACACAATACAGATTTTCGGGGTAATTCTCGACACACGCTTTGGTGTGTGTGTGCGTATATGTCTGTCTATCAATATGTTTTTTTGTAAGTGTAGCGGGGACTCATCTCTGAAAATCAAATGTGTTACTGATGGACATTCAAACGCAGACATTCTAATTTTACCAAACGCTATCACACCGAAGAGGTACCATCTCTCCTTTGCATGCATTGTTAATATACAATACAGTGGAAACTCGGTATAACGAGGTGCTTGGGACCATCAAAAATACCTTTTATAGCAGTAATCTCTTTATAGCAGATATTTTACCTCTCTTTAGCAGATATTTTGTTACATAAGATCTCTTTATACCGAGTTTCCACCGTACTATGGTACATGTATGTTTTCAACCTATTCCAGAGCAGTCCTTAACGCAGAACAGTCCTCGGTCGCAGGTCAGTCCACAGTATGATGGTAATTTTTCAGACCGTGTTACTCGAACACACACACACACACACACACACACACACACACACATGCAGACATGCAGACGCACCATGCACCAATGCACACATCAGAAGTAAATCATGCATTGTAATACGAATGTGTTTGAACTGGAAGCATCCTACATGGTTATTTGCAGGGCGAATAGAAATGATACATTTGGCAAAGTTTGGACATTCATGAAGACCAAAAGCAGTGCACTGATGACCTTTCCTAAAATCACCAAAAATTGTTTGGAATTCAATATCCAAACATTTTACTTAAAATATTTCCTTGATGTATTTCTAACAATAAGCAATGTGGTTTCCCACTGCAGCACTGTGTATAAGTAATAAATAGCATTTACAAAAATGAAAAATAATATCTTTAAAAAAATTAACATTCTTCAATAGTGCTTGCAATTTAATATTTAGAGGTGTACAAGTATTGTGAAAAAAAATGAACTATGAATAATAGAGACAATTTTTTAATCAATATTACTTTGACTATACTAACTAACTAAGGAGTATACAAGTGTACTTGATGTTTGAAAGGAATTCATACATCATGTTTATATGACAGTAAAAATATTAGATAAAAGCTCTAATCTTCCCTAAACATGATTTTCTATTTCATTTCATTTTACACATATAAAGTTCAGATATTGATTGTCTCTGGCAGAAGCACCAATTAGTAAGTTTAGTAATTATTTCAAGTGCAAATAAATACTGCATTTATATCTTACATGGGTACACTCTAAACATTGTCTCGAACAAGTACCAATCTGTGGTCTACCGATTTAATGAATGAAAAATGCTCCATTCTAATTATGCATCAGTGTAAAAAAAAAAAAACAGTTACATGTACATGTTCTGTGCTTTGAATATGTATTCCACTTGATCTTGAAAATGTAAAGGTAATTTCTCTCAGGGAGAAGTGAAATTTGAAAAATTATCAGATCTAACAGATGAAAAGCTACCTGTATGAATAACAAATAACATTCCAGAGGTAATGGGAGTCGGTACATGTATCTAATTGTATAAAATAGTGTTTAAACTCCTGAAACTTATCCATTTCACTTCTATTTCTAATAAGCTAAAATTAATGATACACTGTTTATCTTGGAATCCAACATTAGATCATCCATGATTCACAACATTTACATTGTATTTACAACTTGACTCGGTCACCTTCTGGATTATTTGTAAAAATATCTTTTGGAAATAATTTTGGTATGAAATTATCTCTTTTCTCTCGCGAATATAGTTTTGAATTCAACAACTGTGATGCAACCAGTTAATAGAAATTCAGTAGAAAAATATTCTGTTACTAAGGCATCCATTCTTGAATCTTCAATTGAGTTCAATTTCATTGTTGCAATAAATCTACAGGTACAATACTGTATGAAGTAAATTCTCCCTATTACATATTTAGCTCACTGAATCGATGGCGAGAATTTGCAGGTTTTCATTTTGAACTGGGAAACCAAAGGGGGAGGGGTGGTCTGACGAGCAGATTCGCCAGAACATGAAAGTCAGTTAAAATCCATTGAAAATTGATGTGTAACATTAGTTTCAAGAACGTTACAATAATCCTGCCTCTGCACAATACATGATCAATACACTGAGCAATGGCAAGTACATATCATTTTCTAAACTTATTAGATGTATACATGCTTCTCTATACAGACAAGTAAAATATATGACAAATGTACATCTTATATCTTCACAAAGAAATACAAAATCCATTTACAATTCATCTTGCACAGAAACATAACAATCATTCTAATGAGACATCTAAATGCAGAGATTTAGGAATGATTTCTGATTTGATCTCACACATGTATATTCACTACAGATCAGTAACACTAGAAATATTTATCTCATGACGATATGAAATAAAGTGGAAAATCTCCAAATTAATAGGTAATTGGGATAGGAGTCTCTGTGTACTACACAAACATACTAGAGTTGATATCTCTCAATATATGGGACTCCATGTATTGTAAAAGGGATGGTAGTTATATGGTTTTCACAAAACGGTCCTAATCATATGGAATGTTATACTCACAAGTATACACTTGGAAGGGGGAATTACATCAATAATTGAGGGTATTAACCAGAATTACATCCATAACAATGGAAACAGTGAACATCTTTTTTCCCCATTTGAGTTATAATTTGGCAAATTTTATTAAGAACATTAAACACCAGAAACACAGAGCCCCCAACTAAACAAGATCCAACATGACTCTTTGATCAGGAGCAGTTAACCAGTGTTAACTGAACAAAGAGTCTTTAAGAGGCACATAATTCATTTGTATACATTTGGTAAATAAAATAAGTTCATCTAATTGCGTTCTGGGGACCAACATACCAGAGATAAGAATTCATTTCATCATTATATTTCTAGCATTACAATGTGATTACAAGCTCATCCAAATTCTGCATCAACTTTTGATTAGTTGTTTGAGTAAACGGTTTCAGAGGGCAAGAAATCTTCTTGGATACACCAGCATCATATTTCATATAATGGTGGTGACATCATATTTCCATTGGATTGAATTTCATGGACCTTGGGCAAGATGTTCTCATCCATGCTTATGAAACAAGTTTAAAAATATCAATGCCATTAACAAAACATATCAATTTCTGTTCTCTTTGAAAAAAAAATCTCATGACAATACACTTATCCAAAGTAAGGTATCTTGATTATGCTATGAAATACTAAGTTACAATGTCTGACCTTACTGTTTTCATATCGTAGTAAAATCAATGCATTTTCTAAACACTATTCAAACGCTAAATTTGCATTAGATCCTGGATATATATGTCATGATATTCTTTGTCAAATACAATTTCAATCAAGAATAATAAAAATACAAAACTATTTTCCATTAGATAAAAATCAGAATGTTAGTATGCTGTACAATATAGCCTCTTTGTTCAACAATCAAAGTAAGTTATTGGATAGCTTTTCGATCATTACATATTAAAATAGAAGATCTTGCCATAATAAGAGTAATCTTTTGTAAGTCCAAAAAACAGTGGTGGCTTACTGATTCAGAAGATAGTATTTGATTGTTGAGCACATTTCAAACTATTGAGCATACTTTACATTTACCAGTAAGCATATATGTCACTCCAGAAGAGCTGATCTATATGTAGCAGATACAATTGACTGTGAACAGACTTCATGTTTGCCACGTTTGCTATATGTAAATGAGAGAGTCTACTCAATGGTATATAACAGTCTGTCACCATGAAAAGTCTGTCAGAGGAGACACTCTCAGGAGAAGATTGCTGGTCAGAAATTTGTTTCCTATCCAACTGGAAGTTGTGACTTTGAAAGGATCTATAATCAGATGAAGAAATCACAGAAAGACCATGCTTGCTGCCAGAGTAGTCACAGTCAGACTAGATTTGCTCCTCCGGCAGATAAAATTGTCCAGTCTGTAATCACCAGGAGATCTTCTGTCTGTCGAAGAAACTACTCTGAAGATGAAGCAAGTCGGCCCAGCAGATAATCCATTTTTTATTTTATCTGTTTATTCTATGAGTGTTAACAGATATTTCACCTGCAAAAGAAACCAATGTAAAACCATTTTTCTGACCCAGCAAATAATATAAAAGTCTTTGATTATTGAGCAGACTTTGTGTTAAATGCAGAAGGAGTTTTCAGATCAGACTTGCTGAAACATTCAAAGTCTGTTATTGTAAGCAGACTCTCGATTTGCACTGTTAGTCAAAACTACCTGATCTAACAGATTATCAACTCAAAGTCTGTAATTGCAAGCATACTCTAGATCTGCAAATGAAGCCATGGTCAGTTCCAAACTAGCTGATCTAAGCAGATAGGTAATTCAAAGTCTGTGATTGCAAGCAAACTTTACGTCTGCCATAGAAGCCACTGTCAGACGAGACTAGCTGATCCAGCAGATAATCTGTTACTTGAAAGTTCATCTCTTGATCCCGCTCTATCAGGCGTCCGTCTTGTTCCGTCCCTCCTCATGGCCATGGTATACTGTGGGTGAAAGAAACAATGACAAACATTTAATTATTTACTCATTGCAGAAAAGATGAGGTGGGAAAATGCAGTTTAAAATCTTATCTTTATTAAATTTCTGCTTATATGAACAATTAATTGATCAGCTTAAGTCCCTCTGCAACTTCAATTAACTAGACCAGTGTCATAACCACTAGACCACCATAGTTCCTGATTTATCGGGGTCAATCTTAATTACGGACTAATTGGAGCTTCCCCATTCTGAAAGGCACTTTATGAAGCATTAACAATATCCCATTTACAAACAATACTACTAAATAACTTCTCATAAACATATACAAATTATTATGAATAGAATTAAATATCATGCCCATTTTAGGAGCTATCAAAGATGTAAGAGAAATGATTTGTCAAAAGATGATAAACTTTACATACAAAAACATTACATAACAAAAATGTAGTATACAACAATCATACAAAAAAAACAACATTTCCACAAAAAATATAACTCATAGACTTTACAGAAAAATAAAAAGCAGATCCAGCAATCCCAAGACACATTTTACTCCCCAAAGCTGGAAGATTGATTGCCTTCCCTTGATTGTTGGTTGCACAAAAACAATACTCCCCACCCATTCCCCACAAAAAGGAGGTATTTATAACTTGAATGAATACTAATAAACATCTGGGGAGGTAGGCTATAGGTAAATATTATTGAAAATGTTTCATTTAACCACCAATTTTTTTTCTGAGCATGTCTGCTTACTTTTTTCAATCTTTTCGTATTATTCTTTCGTATTATTCTTTTTACTATTACTATCTTTCATTTTTACTTCTTCTCCATTAGGAAATTTGACGGGTATAACTCAAATCAAATACTATCATATTTCAGAATAATCCTTGAAATTCCTGTTACAGTACAAACATTGAACAAACATGTACATCACATATGACATCATGTGACACACAAATGACATCATGTGACACACAAATGACATCATGTGACACACAAATGACATCATGTGACACACATATGACATCATGTGACACACAAATGACATCATGTGACACACAAATGACATCATGTGACACACATATGACATCATGTAACACATATATATGATTATGAAACACACATATGACAAACATATAACATCATGTGACAAACACACACAGAACATAAAAGCAAATCAACGATACTTACATTAATCCAAGAACATAAAAACACAAAATAACAAAATAGGACACAAAACTGAGCACACATAAGAAAGAAAAATTGTAGGAAAAGATAAGCAAGGATAAAGCTAGCATGCGATGGATAGAAGACTCACAGTGGGAGGGGGAGAGTCGTAAGTCCCTCTCGGTGGCGCTGATGAGTCCTCTAGATAACTATCCCTCTGGTGAGAAACGTATGATGTACGGCCGGTGTTTGGTCGCGAGTTCCCCATTTCAAAAGGACTGTAATAATAATCATAAGGATACAAGGGGCCATTTTATTCCAACTGACTGCTAAAAGTCTACTTCACATCACCCAATAGTAGTAATACTTGGGAATACTTTGGTTATCTCGATCTACAGAAATATAATCAGCTATCTTGGGATTGGCAAGCTTTCCTAAAAAATCATCGCTTCTGTATATTTTCTTGTAAAAATCTCTGAATGAAAATATGCAAAACAGCATTTTCACTGGTTGTAGAAAGCCAGTAGGCTGGGTCATTCTGTCAAAATCCTGTAAGGAAATAATATTTTTCCCGAAAAAAGGTAAACCAGTGGTATAAGTCCCCTCTGAGGAAATAACAGAAGCATCTAGGCAGGATCTCTCAGATTACAAGCTTAAAGATACGATCTGCATATAAATAGGCCATGGTTACAAAAAAATCTTTAAGAGAATTTTCTGAGCATAAAAGGGAGATACATGTACATCTGTAGATTTTAAGTCCTAAGGGAATTGATAAAAGAAAAATTGGGATCAAAAGATTCAAGAGAATTGTACTTGGATATGAATACCATCTAAAGATTTTGACATACTTTTTTTAAAATGTTAATGGAATAAGAATAAATTCTGAAATAAAATCATTTCCCAATTGCCCTCAAATCAACAGCATAACAATATGAAATATCCATTCATTAAATTTGAAGAGAAGAAATATTCCTTCCTGCATACAAAATTCACTGAACTATTTCCTCTTTTTAATACATAGCATTCATGTCAAAGTTTCACTGGTATCAACTATAAATGACCAATATTTTTGAAAGGTGGTAGAATATTGTACCATAAAAATATAACTCAATATTTCAAATCAATTACATTTTTCTCATATAGTTGTTTGATCTATTTCAGTATGATATGTGTTGTCAAACTTGCAAATTACCTGATAATACCTGACATGCTATTCTTATAAATACTAGTACGTGTGTGTATTCTTGAGAAGATCAATATTATCACATGCATTTGGGTAAGGTGGCTGTTATTAGTTAATGGTATTAGTAATCATATTAGTTGTTAGTTATTAGTATTGTTATAAGATGGGATATAAATATGCACAATTTTCATGACGCAAAATGCAAGGTTGTTGAATCCGTCTGCCATTATCTCGCTAGACTAGAGGATGGCGAGTGTGTCCTCTATCGTCATGGTGATCGCACGATGCCTCCTCCCAATGTGAATGGAACAAGATGCAAAATATAAGAAAATAACATGCACATGTAGCCACTATAAGGGCACAATTGCTACACAGTAGTGGTAGGGTAATCATCTGTTTGAACCAGAAAGGCATTAGCTACATGATGAAGAATACATGACCCAATACACAAAAAGAAGCCAGAACATGGAAATGATTGATGCGGATTTCATCTGCATTTTATTTTAAGATGATTTGAACTTGAAAGTATTTTTACAACACATATTTTCAATAAATAGATTCTTAACTTACAGCAAATATTTTGGATAAGGTATTCCTATAATATGCATTAACAATGCTCATTGAAATCGATCATTAAATGTATGATGACTAACAATCCCCCCGCTGCCATCATATCACAAAATTTCTTATGATGGAATGGAAACCATGATATCCAAATGAGATCAACACTGCTAAGATTCTTTTGATAAGTTTAATCTCTTGTCAATGGTTATTAGTCTTTAGACCAAATATTGAAAAAAAGTTGGAATTAAATAAAACTGACATAAAAGAATGATTCTTACGTGTTTTCTTTAAATTTCACACAGCCGAATATAAGAAGCATTGTATCAGCAATTGAATAGAATTGAATAATGAAATTGAACTAATTCCCTCCCCCCCCCCCCCCCCCCAAAAAAAAAAAAAAAATAAAGCTTGAACACCAAATAGTAAGGTGAGACACATCATAAATCATGATGAAGAGAGGTTGAATTTGCCCCCCCCCCCCCCAAAAAAAAAAATGACCAAAGAGAGTTAAAATGGATGTCTCAGTATGTGTTTCATGAAAATTATTGCAGCACCAAACAATCATTCTTGACAGTTACGATAGCAGCAGTCACAGATAGTGCTATTCATCCAATCAAAATCCAGAATTTCATTGGATTTAGCCAGAGCTGATTAATTGTCGAGACTTTGTGTAGGGACTACTCGGTTCCCGTAGTCAAAGGGTTAATGGTCTCTGCAACAATTTTCATTAACCATCCTGCCAATCTTTTATTTTTTGGCTTCAAAGCTTGTATAACTTTGTGATATTGGGTCATATATGAGCTAACACCCTTATGGCTCTCAACAGATGATAAAGTGAAACAAGGAAATGAGATGAAGACACGTAACGTCATACTCATTCACATCAGGCTACAAACACAAGACTACCATCAACTCAAAACTAATTGGCTCTTGATCTCAAGGAATGGGATATTCTAATTTGCACTCTGAGTATATGTATGTTTGATATATTGTTCTAATGAACTATGCAGAGAATCAATTTCTCAGGGATATGAATCATATAAATACATCTTTGCTAGCATAGAATACAACTCAAAGTCCCCTGTGTGATTTTTTTTTAAATTTTAAATCTGATTTTGCCATATGAATTTCAAAAACATTTTCTTTTTCATTTTGAGGAGTAATTATCTGTTCAAAAGTGGATTTCATTGACTGTACACAAGTTTCAATATCATTCATTCAATAAAAAAAGTCTTAATATCTAAGATAGAAATAAGCGAGTTGCAGAAAAGAGTGACGTGACAACGCAAGAGCCAAATAGTTGTAAATGACTGAGTTACTAGTCTGTGCTACCTAATGATGTATATCATTAAACTGGGATACTTGCGGTTCATATCTGTGATATCTGGGAGGCGTAGGAACCGATCGGTTGCTGTAGAAGGGTTAGGACATCATCATTTTATAAAACAACAAACCAACCATGATATGATCATCGAGGATATTCAATAACCAATGAAAATGAATCAACATAGATGATATGATCACCAAGAATAATATGACACAAATGGAACATTGAAATGAGACATGTTAGGCTTATGACACTCTATAAAAAGTACTTGTGATCAATGGGTTAGAACAAAATACATGTTTTCCTGAATATGACATAATGGGTGTTGCATAAAAGTTGCAATGAATTGCCAGTTGCAGTCGATCAGCACTATTGTTTCATGCATGTATTGTCAACAGCGCAGACAGTTCGTAACCAGAAATTGAATTTCAAACTGATTTGCAGCTAATTTGCGATCAATTGCAACTTTCTATCAACATACCCTTAAATATAAGATTAGAATATTGGCTTGCTATCTAAATGACCATGGAATGTAGTTCAGTTGAAACCACAGTTGGTGCTTTCAAAATGGACCTCAATGCATTATCTGGTTGAGTTTAGAAGATGGTAAACAGCGATGAAGACAAGTGTAAATGATTACAAAAGAAATACACAACACAATTTTGGGGCAAATTGTTGTTCCCCCCTAAAAATAGAAAAATATCACTCAAAAGTAGACCTTACAGGTCACACATGTGCAGTTTGGAATTTCCTGAATGTAAGTCGAAGCTGTAATCAATACCAATTTTGAAAGCAAGCTAATAACCCATTTTTGATGGAATATTCTACAAGGCAAATAAAATGTCAGACATGGAGGGACATTTGATGGAAAGGTTCAATGATATCTAATGAAGCAAGACTAATTCTGTTTCAATGACTGACTCGCAGCACAGTTTGAGAATGATGGATATATATGAACTTATCAATGATGGAGGGTTACATTTAAAATTTATTGGATAAGACTGATATCATGTGTGAAATATTAGGTTAGGATAAATATCTATGATGAATAATTCTAGTATGTAAGAACAGGAAGACCAAGGGGTAGATGAAAGATGAATTAATTTTACTCTTAAACATAATGTAAATGGGACCTGAGGTATGGGGAGAGGGATTAATTTCCTGAATGTATATGTTATGTGTAGGGTTAAAATGTAGAGGATGGATAACTCATTCAAAACCGTAATAGAAATTGAGTCCTAAAATGGATGGATTATAAAGACATAATGCCAATGGGTCTAGGGCTGTACAATGGATGGTTTAACTAAGGGAGTGTTGCCACAAAGTTGCCACTGATCGCAAGATGCAGTTGATCGTTACGCGCCAGTCAAAATTATTGTTTCATGTCCGCATTGCCAGAAGCTGGGACCATGCATGAATGAAAACACATATTCCAATTTGCGACTGATTTGCAGGTGATTTGTAATCAACTGCAACTTTGTACCAACACCCTCTGAGTGTACACCATGTTGTAAATGGGGTCCAGAAATTAGATTATTCAACGAGATGGAGTTACAGGTTCACTTTCAAAGCTATAATTTAAAATGGAACTAATAAGAAAGATAGGGCTAGGGTAATAGTTGGAGTACTTCAATCACTTTACACCTGTTAAATATTTGGTGAAGTAGGTGTGAGAGGTTAAAGTCAGTCCGTCATGATCGATATGACTTCGGTTGCGAGCAAAACTGTCCACAGCCATTTTGATTGCGAAGATTGCCGAACAGAAAATCACATAATCTTTTTACCTGGAATAGCAAGTGAGCAAGCCTTATTTCGCTAGCTCACAGCACGGCAGTCGTAAATGTACGCGTTCCGCACGTTTAGAAAAAAATCAAAGCCAAAGAGGGGAGGAATCAAAGTTACACGCAACGACAACAAGGGTCGAAAAGTCGTACAAAGTGTCCGAGTTTCTGAGCTTCGTAAGGTGCGTAAGCAAGGAAATTTTCATATCGTTGTTGCCAATACGCAACACGCCGTCCGTGCGCGCTCGCAACCGGAAATCATATCGATCATGACGGACTGACTTTAAGAGGAATATATCAATGAGCCCTGGATGAATGAGATGGGGATAGAAAGAACTTACCCAAAGCCGTGTTGTGAATGGGGTCTCGTCGGTGAGATAGGGAAAGAAAGGGTGGGTTAACTTACCCAAAGCCGTGTTGTGAATGGGGTCTCGTCGGTGAGATAGGGGCCAGAGGAGGAGGCGTAACCCGTGCTGAGTCTGTGGCTTCTTGATTTCTTCTTCTGAATCTCTCTAACGTTGCTGTGGATGTCGGCGGTGGGAGGAATGGGTCCTCTTGATCTACTTCATAGTTGATTTTCCTGTGTAACATTTTATAAACAAGAATAAGATAGAATATTAATTAAAGTTTAGAACAAGTTAAAGGGGAATCATCCCCAGATTTAAATGTAGTTCCAGTGAATGACAAAAAATGTGATAATCAAACTGTGAAAATGTGAGCACAATTTGTTTAAAAAATTTATGAGTTTTCAAAGTTTTGATTTATACCTCTCATGGGCTCCTTGAGTTAGCAACATACAGGCACAAAATGGCTGCCAACATGGATAACTCTCCATTCACTTTGTATACAGAATTTCATACTTTGTTCCTTGTAAAAGAAAATTAGACAAGGAATCAACAAGATTCATACAAAAATACATGCAGCATTGATATGTCCATAATACAAAAAATAAATTTTGTCTACTTTTCCACAAAAAGAAGAAACTATTAAATTGTGTATTCAGAGTAAAAGAAAGTTCTCCATGTTGGAAGCTATTTCGTACCTGTAGGTTGCCAACTCAAAGAGCCTATGAGAGGTGTAAATCAAAATGTGAAAATTCATGAATTTTGAATGGGTCGTCCCATTTGATGTTCAGTTTGATCATTGTATTTTTCTCCATCCATTGATAGCACATTAATGTCTGGGTATAAATATCCTTTGGTTGTACTACGAACACACCTATATTTTGATGACAAACGAGTACAACACGTGATTCTATGGTTCAGTAATACACAACCGTATAATAGATTTACCTAAGGTTGGGTGAGACATGATGACAGAGAGGTGTAAATAGATCAACATAAGGTTTGGTCGCAGATCAATGTACATGTACATCTAGAACAAATCAATACCCCTTAAAGCACAATTTTCTTAGTATCACAATGCACTATTTAAATAAAGACTATTGCATTACATATTAATCTAAGCTCTGATAAAATACCACCGTCTTACAGATTAATGCAATGTGAATTGGGACAGATCACTCGAGATTTAGATACCAGAAAATTGCACAACAGATTAACTTAAAGTTAGAAGATAAATAGAAGCATGATAATGGACAAATGTAAGAGAGACCAACCTAGATGTTGATAACAAACTTAAAATAAAATTACTATATAAGCCAACATTTTAGCGTACAGATATTTTTGCAATAACAGACCAGTTTGACACATTGACATGTTGATATTTTCACGTTTTTGACGGTGTTTGTACACAAATGAATGAGCATCATAAAGAGTGGACATTTTCAAAGGCTAAAACCGCGAAATTAGAGAAAATAAAACCACTGCAAAAATTTCAGCTTATACAGTAATTGATCCCCTACAAGATGTGAGAGGGGAGATGTAAGGCATTCAAAAATCCTTCTTGGTTAAGATACTCATTTTAGACACTATTCCTCTAACAAGTAAAGATATTCAATAATTTTGAAATATACATGAATCAGAAGAATTGTTTGTTTCTAACCTCCTAGCTATTATTGTTGCTGCTAATTTTCAGGACATATACAACAATAACGTCAAGAGAAGACTGAGGATGATTACACATAAAATCAAATCATCGTTATACACTACTCAGAAGAACTCAGGGACCACTTTTCAATTGCTTCACTTCACAAAGGTCTCACTTTTCAATGTGTGTACTGGAGTAAGAGAAATCATTCAATATCTAAAATCACTTACAAGTGAAATTGATTGAAGTGTATTTCATGATTTCAGTTCAGTTTCAGTTTATTTTATCAGTTGCATTCGGTTATTTTCAGGTGTATAAAACCTCGATTTAAAAACAACATTCACATTTAGGAGTGATCCTTTTTTTAGTAGTGTATTTTGAGCTCATTACACTGAAAAGCTACTAACCGTCTTGCTATTCTAGCTGCTAATGTTGATGACATACACAAGACCAATGTAAGGAGAAGACCAAGAACAATACCACTCAGTAACAGGAATCCAATACCAGCTCTGAAAATATAGAATGATATAATCCAAATTTGATCAATCTCAGGGGGTATAAAATACAAGCCTAAATAAGAGTATGATATAAAGACATCACTACAAACAGAGGGAACGAATAAATTGGACAAAATAAAAACAACTCCATTTAAGACCGTTCAATAGCTAAATGCACAGAAAAGAATATTGACTCAGTGAGCGGGTGCAACATCGGCTCAAAATTTCTCAAAAGAGTAAGAGGGAAGGAATTTTTTTCTTGTGCATCTAGCTATTGTGAATGCTTCGATGGACATTGTTTACTCAGTCCAAATCTTTTGTCACTTCTGCTCACCATGCATCTTCATATATCCAAAACATGCAAAGTCATTGCATTGTATCCCGAGGAAAATGCTTTATAAAATCTGCAACATACATGATATCATCATCCCAATCAGAAAAGTGAGCACAGTCATGATTCACTTAACTTGGAAATTAAATTCTTTACATTTTTTTCATAACTTTGAATACATAACCAAGCTTTGATATTTCAGGTTCAACATTACAATAGAAATTACACAGGGTTTATCATAAAAAAAAAGATATACAAACGGCATTATCCATAGAAAAAAGAAGAAAAATAAATCATATTAACCCCAAATAATTTCATTGTATCTTCTGAGAAATGAAGAATNCTTCTTCTGAATCTCTCTAACGTTGCTGTAGATGTCGGCGGTGGGAGGAAGGGGTCCTCTTGATCTACTTCGTAGTTGATTTTCCTGTGTAACATTTTATAAACAAGAATAAAGTAGTATATTAATCAAAGTTTGAAATAAGTTAAAGGAGACTCATCCATTCCCAGATTTAAATGTACTTTCAGTGAATGACAAAAAATATGATCAAACTGTGAAAATGTGAGCACAATTGTTTAAAAAATTATGAGTTTTCAAAGTTTTGATTTATACCTCTCATGGGCTCCTTGAGTTAGCAACATACAGGCACAAATTGGCTGCCAAAATGGAGAATTCTCCATTCACTTTGTATACATAATTTCATACTTTGTTCCTTGTAAAAGAAAATTAGACAAGGAATCAACAAGATTCAAACACAAAAATCCATGCAAAATCGTTATGTAGATTTTCTATTTGAACAAAAAAGTTTTTTTTCAACAAAATGAAGAAAATATGAAATTCTGTGTACAAAGTGAAAGGAGAATTCTCCATGTTGGCAGCCATTTCGTACCTGTAGGTTGCCAACTCAAGGAGCCTATGAGAGGTACAAATCAAAATGTGAAAATTCATGAGTTTTGAATGGATCGTCCAATTTGGCTAAAATGTTCAGTTTGATCATTGTATTTTTCTCCATCCACTGATAGCACATTAATGTCTGGGTATAAATACGCTTTGATTGAACTACAAGGACACCTGTATTTTGATGACAAACGAGTACAGCACGTGATTCTATGGTTCAGTAATACACAACTGTGTAATAGATTTACCTAAGGTTGGGTGAGACATGATGACAGAGAGGTGTAAATAGATCAACATAAGGTTTGGTCGCAGATCAATGTACATGTACATCTAGAACAAATCAATACCCCTTAAAGCACAATTTTCTTAGTATCACAATGCACTATTTAAATAAAGACTATTGCATTACATATTAATCTAAGCTCTGATAAAATACCACCGTCTTACAGATTAATGCAATGTGAATTGGGACAGATCACTCGAGATTTAGATACCAGAAAATTGCACAACAGATTAACTTAAAGTTAGAAGATAAATAGAAGCATGATAATGGACAAATGTAAGAGAGACCAACCTAGATGTTGATAACAAACTTAAAATAAAATTACTATATAAGCCAACATTTTAGCGTACAGATATTTTTGCAATAACAGACCAGTTTGACACATTGACATGTTGATATTTTCACGTTTTTGACGGTGTTTGTACACAAATGAATGAGCATCATAAAGAGTGGACATTTTCAAAGGCTAAAACCGCGAAATTAGAGAAAATAAAACCACTGCAAAAATTTCAGCTTATACAGTAATTGATCCCCTACAAGATGTGAGAGGGGAGATGTAAGGCATTCAAAAATCCTTCTTGGTTAAGATACTCATTTTAGACACTATTCCTCTAACAAGTAAAGATATTCAATAATTTTGAAATATACATGAATCAGAAGAATTGTTTGTTTCTAACCTCCTAGCTATTATTGTTGCTGCTAATTTTCAGGACATATACAACAATAACGTCAAGAGAAGACTGAGGATGATTACACATAAAATCAAATCATCGTTATACACTACTCAGAAGAACTCAGGGACCACTTTTCAATTGCTTCACTTCACAAAGGTCTCACTTTTCAATGTGTGTACTGGAGTAAGAGAAATCATTCAATATCTAAAATCACTTACAAGTGAAATTGATGGAAGTGTATTTGATGATATTAATATCACTTGCATTTGGTTATATTCAGATGTATAAAGCCTCGATTTAAAAAAAATATTCACACTTAGGAGTGATCCTTTTTTTAGTAGTGTATTTTGAGCTCATTACACTGAAAAGCTACTAACCGTCTTGCTATTCTTGCTGCTAATGTTGATGACATACACAAGACCAATGTAAGGAGAAGACCAAGGACAATACCACTCAGTAACAGGAATCCAATACCAGCTCTGAAAATATAGAATGATATAATCCAAATTTGATCAATCTCAGGGGGTATACAACACAAGTTGTAATAAGAATATGAAATAAATACATTGCTGTGAGCTGTGAACAAATGACTTAATAGTTAGATAATTCATATGAAGGGATTTTGAACAGAATAAATGAGAATATGAAATAAAGACATCGCTACGAACAGAGGGAACCAATGAATTGGACAAAATAAAAACAACTTTATTCAAGACTTTTCAATAGCTAAATGCACAGAAAAGAATATTGACTCAGTGAGCGGGTGCAACATCGGCTCAAAATTCCTCAAAAGAGTAATAGGGAAGGAAATTTCTTTATTGTGCATCTAGCTTTTATGAATGTTTTGATGGACATTGTTTACTCAGCCTAAATCTTTTGTTCCTTCTGCTCACAGAGCATCTCCACACATCCAAAGTCATTGCATTATAGCCCAAGGAAAATGCAACGTACATGATTTCATCCTCCCAATCAGAAAAGTGTGCGCAGTCATGATTCACTTAACTTGGATATTAAATTCTTTAAATTCTTTTCATAACTTTGAATACGTAACCAAGCTTTGATATTTCAGGTTCAACATTACAATAGAAATTACACAGGGTTTATCATAAAAAAAAAGATATACAAACGGCATTATCCATAGAAAAAAGAAGAAAAATAAATCATATTAACCCCAAATAGTTTCATTGTATCTTCTGATCGAGAAATGAAGAATAAATGCTGGATCTTTTGAAAGTTTGTACATTCTTTTATACTATCATAGGGAATGATGCACCCTCCGCATATCAGTACTGCAACGTCTTTGTCCTTTTTTCTTTTTGTTTTCATTAATTTAGAAATTCAATATATTCATGTACATTTGTTACCCAAAATGTGTAAAGGTTGTGAGCACAAAGATAAAAATATTGATATTCTTAGTATTACATACATTGTTTGATAGCATATTCCATGTACAGCTGTGATGTAGTCTTTGTGGATGTCCCTGCAGTCTATTAATGCTGTCAGTTGCTGGGTGCTCTCCGTCACATCAACTAGGGTCGCTTGAACAGCATCTACATACAACTGAAAGAAAAGAAACAAAAATTGAAAAAAAAAAAAAAAAAAAAAAAAATATTACAACACAAGACAATGAAATCATCCTGAAAGAGGTTCATCTAATTGATACAGGTGAATAATCAACAAAATTACACAATGATTCGTTTTGATTCCCTGTGAGGCTTCTGCACTTAGAGTATGCTACCTCAGAAACATTATAATTGGCTTCCGCTGAATATTGGGTTGAGTGGATACCAGTCTGCCAGTCAAGGAGAATTGATATTTCACTTCAACATTTTTCACTTTAGCATGGATTTTTAAATGTAGTCAGATTCATTCATGTTTGCCTATAAATATAGTATGTATTCACCTGTTAGCAGACAAAACTACAACATAATAGTCAGAATGCTAATTGAATATATATCAATGTTGCTAGTTTGACCATAGCATTCCAAACAAAGGGACAACAGTTAATGCTATTATTTCTTTATCAGTGGAACATATATTTTAACATTGTGCATTCGACAAATATACATGCATAAGAATCAGGAAAGTGGTCTATTGGCCACAACTTAAAGTCAGTCCGTCATGATCGACAGGACTTCCGGTTGCGAGCGCGCACGGACGGCGTGTTGCGTATTGGCAACAACGATATTTGAAATTTCCTTGCTTACGCACCTTGCCAAGCTCACACACTCGGAAAACTTCGTTAGAATTTCCGATCCATGATGTCGTCGCGTGTAGCTTTGATTCCTTCCCTCTTTAGCTTCGATATTTCTACAAATGTACGATATGCATTGCCGAGATGTGAGCTAGCGAAATATAACTTGCTCGCTCGCCATTCCAGGTTAAAAATGCCGTGATTTTTTCGGTTCGCCAATCTTCGTAATCAAAATGGTTGCGGCCAGTAAGCCACGCCCTGATCGTCATGTTGCCCCGCCTTTAATTTAGTTTGCCTTCTTTCTACCTGGCACTTCCTATTGCACTAAGAAGACTGCTGGGAGAAATATGCTTCAAATGATTGATTTATATTTTCATTATGTACTTTCATTTAAATTGATTGTCATAAATTGCCAAATAAATAATACTAATAATAATTGCAATTTCCAGACATTCATTCTCACCTGAGCTGTTGGGGCTTCTTCTCTCACCATAGCCTCTAAGGATTTCACTGACTTCTGTGCAGACGCTAGATCATTGTTTGCCTCTGTAATCGACTGCAGGGAAATAAAAACATGGAAACAAGTTAGATCTCAAAATGGAGAATAAAAATATAAATAACCAAAACATCTATAAAAATTTATGTTTCAAGATTCTGGAAATTATTCTGACCAGTATTTCCTAAAAGCAAATCACAATTCTAATACAATTATAATTGCATGGATTCTTAATAAATGAACAAATATTTATATTTTTTCAATTTACTAATCTCCCGGTCATGAGTAGAAAATAATGATTATAAACCAACTTGTTTGAGCTTGGATTAATCTTTTTCTTTTCTTGGATTAATCTTTTCTTAAACAGACAATAGTCTTCAACTCAAAGCACTCATGTACAATTGTAAAAAAATTCATGGCAATTGAGAGGAATGAAAACATTAAAGGTCAAGTAGAGGACAGTTACATAACAGTGAATTTGAAGAGAATAGTTAGATTGATAGCATTATTTGGTAATTGTATAACTGCTGATTCAGTTGGGGTTCTGTCCATTTGATAAAAAGCCCTTCTTTGATTTTGAGTTGAAAGTCGGTTCGTGCGGTGTCGAGAATTTTGAAACATTCGGCGCCGCATTCCAATAAACATTGTGGTGATGATTGTAGGTGTTTCCAAACATGGACGTTTTTGTCTTTCCCAGGTGCTCCTGTACTCGTATCATGTAGTGTCGTTTGGTTTGTCCAACATAACGAGCGTTACATCTCGCACATGTGAATTGATAATATTTCATCACAATTCCGAAAATAAGTCATGGAAATGGATAGCAATACATTTACATGAGGTAAACAAACTCTATATATTATGATCATAAGATAATTACACAAATCGCTTTACAATACACAATGTGTTATAACTTATACTTCCTCATATTTTATGTAGTAATCGACAAGGCAATGTGGTTAAAACCTTCCCATATCATCTCCAAGGACATGAGGAGTTCATGAACTTTTTTTAGCTCCTATTGTAGATATGACAATGAGAGTATCACAAGCATCCCTAACACACATCAATTAGGGCACTTTCAGTTTCTGCTTGGTAATTATGTCATGAGATGGAATTAAATATCAAAATAATACAGGAGAATTGATTAAAAGATACATGTATTAAAGGAGGGCTTCTTCCTCTATTTGTTTATTTGTTTTCCTTGTTTCTAAAGCGCCATGAGCACCTTATGGTGGACCTGTGCGCTATATAAGTAGCCACCATTATTATTATTATTATTATTATTATTAGTATCTTGCAAAATAATAGTAACAGAAAGGTCAACCTTTCCAGAATATGCACAAAGTGATTTCTCTTATGATTTAAACTATTTATTCCAAGTCATTTGCGTGGGATTTTATTTAAAAAAAGATATTTGTGCATCAATTTATAAATACATTCCTTTTTTCATATGATATGTTACTTGCATAATTTGTTAAAATCATTCTAGTATGCTGTGATTAATTAAAAACAGATTATTTCAGCCCAGTTATAGCCTACATGTTATGTTATGCAATGTTATGTTTATATATCGGTCGGCCTCCCATAAGGGCATTCCTTTTTGGCTGCTATCATCAACCAGTTTATAACTATATCTGCTATATATTTTACTTTGTAAATTTTAGTGTTTTTATGCTGTTTGTGAAATTAATGGATGGACTGAATGTTTTCCTCTTACTTCAGCAACAAGTTAATTCCCTTGGCAAACCATATGGACGAGAGACAGTGATAAAAAAAAGTTCATGGTGTTATCTCACACCGAATGAATTTGTCAAAACAATGACAGGATACCAACCCAGAGTTCCTTTTCCTCTTCAGAGAAACCAATATCTCCTGTCAATTGATTCATCACATTATACATTGAATCTTTATTATTATACTATGAACATCTGCCACGGGGAATGTTTCAAATTTAACATTTAAACAGAAAAGCAGTGCCCTCTTATGGAGACGTTTTGCTTGGCTTCATGCCCAGGAGATTTCTAAACATGATACATATGTATGAACACAACTAAAGTCTCAATCCACTTAGAATATTTGAGTCTCTGTATGTATTCTATGTTATTTAATAAATTCTTATGAGCATAGCAATGATTTTTCTTACTTTTCTTTCATTACGAGAGTTATAGATAAAACAATTTCAAGATGAAAAGATAAAGTTGATAGGAATTCCCTTGATTCAAGAGAGAGACATAAAAGCATCCAATTTCTATGGTTCGTATCCCTTATAAACTAAATGGTTGATGAATTCGATACCAACTTCATGAAATATAACAGCATCCAGATGTCCTTAAACTCTTTTAATTATTAATTGAATGACTATTGGCACTCCTTTCTCCCATCCGGAAAGAAATTTGTTCAGTTTCCATTCCATTGTTTTTCTCCAGAATACAATCATGTTCTTAATTGTTATCTCCTCTCAATTTACCCAATAACCTTCCCACACTTTCAAACCAGTCAGATATTACTGTTATGTCAATGAAACAAACAAACTAGAAACATTCAAGCTCAGCAAGACATTTTGTGCTTTAATAGCAACAAATTTAAATCAAGAATTTGTAAATACCTGGGCACTATTGCATAAAAAGCTGCGTTTAAACACAAGTCAGAAAATTTAACGCAACTTCATTTTCAACCAATCAGGAGCCCGTATTTAGGACTTGTGCTTAATTTTCTGAGTTGCGTTTAAACGCAACTTATTTATGCAATAGGGCCTAGATGTACTAAATAATTGATGAAAATGTATAGCTGGAATACATAGGATACTTTGCATGTGACTGCAAGTTTGTGTACAAACCAATACAAATTTGAACTGGGAAAAGACAATTTCTGCAAAGAGCATTGACTCATAAAAGTAAAGGAGTCTATAGAATAAAAATCAAGATTTTATACTTGATATTACAAATTCCCAGAAGAGGTTTTTTAAGTCTGACAAATGAAAAAATCACGTTTCATACAAGTTTCATACTTGATGCATGTGCCTGAGAAATCTGCATAGTTTATACACAAGCTATATAAATAGCATGTAATATTATCATGAATGTAAGGGGTAATGAGCGAGTAACTCACCGAGCTAAAAGGGTTCAAGCTGCTATCTGTACACTGGATGTAATACTCAAGGACCTCTGCATAAATAAAACAACAATGTTAAAGAAAGATAAGAAACTACATTAAGGATTAATTAGAATACAATTTAATTAAAGTGCGGATATAGGAATGTGAAATCCAGACAATAATATTTCCCGTTAAAATTACTCTTGAGAACAGTTCAATATAAGCTATTGAGTGCTCATCTTGTATCTTTATGTATTACCTAAATTTAGACGTATTTTTTCATCTATGGGAATTGTAAAACATTAAAAAGAAACTGGTCTGCATGTAGCTACAGGTTCGAATGTCTAAATAAATTGCAAAAATGCAATAATAAACTAACACATCCTTGGGGAACTTTGAAGTGTTTCTCACAGACATAGACATCCTTCCTATCTGGGCGCTATCTGAGGATATTATGTAAAAAAAAAAATTTTTAAAAAATTGTGGGATTATTTCATTACATGTAAGATATTTGACTCATATTTTGAAATACCAAAATCAACTGCATTTTTGGTGATGTTGTTTAACATGCAGTTCGTCTAGTTCTCTGACCTAGTAACACACATTCTATAAACTGAAAGATCAACTTCAATTAATTCACTTGGAAAATTCTCAAGTGCTATTTGCTTTGCGTAACCTGTGAAAACAGTTTTCAACAAGAAAATCGGAAAAGGCTTTCCAAACTTCATGGTGGGCGTCAAATGAAAACATCACATCATCAGGCAAACATGTTACAACAATAAAGCCTACTATGCATAGAATGGAAAAAGCTAGAAACTCAAGTGATAAAGTATGAAAAGTGAAAGCCTACTTTCGTTTTTAAATTTGTGGTTTATTTTTTAAGTTTATTGTAACTTGGCCTTATTTGATTTGGTGATTTTCTAATGTTCCTCTGATTATTCAATAGTTTATTGCAAACCTCAGAGTAGCCTAACATGATAATTGTATTCAGGATAGTTAAACATGTTGTCAAATATCCTCATCTTTTAGGTATTTTCAGTTATAAAGTCTAACTAAACACAAGATAAAATTCTATATAACAATTTTCTGAAGCTATGCTCTTATATCTAATTGTCTGCTGATTTTTTTTTATTTGGGATGTGTTGTTCATAATTTTTTATGAGGTGCTTTTGCTCTGGAGTAGAGCATTTTTCTATGTCCTGACAGCATATTTAATTTGTCCATACATAATTTATAATATATTTCAGATAAAAAGAATCAATTGCTCCTGGTAGCTATAGTATTTTTGACCTACCCCATTACTTAATGTGAACATATGAAAGATCTTCAATTATTATCTGGTCACCAGGATAGAAAATGATTGATTTTTCATGCCGTACAGGGGGATTCTCCCCCACCCAGGGTAGAGATAGGGTTAATTGAAGCAAACAGCTGGAATGCTCCCCATGGAGTGGAAAATTAGCATACATTGGGTGACTTCAAGTACCGTGTTCGGTGTTGGTGTTGGTGTTGAGAGAGCAAATTGGCCCGTAAACCGAGCTCCAACACTGCTGGTCAGTTAACAGAAGCGATATGATCGCTGTATCGATCGCCCAACACCAGCCACAATACCGAGTGACCTCACTCGCGCTCGCACAAAGCCTCACGAAAAGCTAGACAATAAAATAATTTTCGGACCGAAATTCACAAATTAATCTATTCTAATTCATACAAATTGTGTAATCTTTTTTAAAATCCAGAAGCAGAAATATTGCCTTCCAAAATAAAGTATTTGGTTTTAGTTCTTATACATAAATTTCACTGTAAAGTTAAATTAACCACCAACATGTCACGAGTTGTCGTAGCGAAACTGCTACTGTTCTGTGAGTGGAAAACAAATGCATGATTTCAACACCAACACCAACACCAAACTTGAAGTCGCAATTTTCTCAATCCCTAGGGGTTGGTGTTGAGAGATGGGAAAATTGTACGTGAATCGTCAACACCGACCGTGATCCTCGGTTCAGCAGACGACATTCAACACCAGCCATCAACACGAACGACCGGAAATACGTCAGAATCTTGCGAGGTCAACCCCAACACCGACAAACTTCAGGTTTGGTGTTGAGGCTGGTGTTGGTCTTGCTGCAACACCAACACCAGCCTCAACACCGTACTTGAAGTCACCCATTGTATGCTTGCATGTCTGAATCCAATAAACCATAGTAATAATATCTCTATGTTATTGCAGGGCCCACTGGGAGAACAGTTTGATGAACTGAAGCGGCTACCCTGGGTAAATAAGATGCATTATTATTATAAAAGGCACAGTGATATCTAACCCACCTGGGGAGATTTCTCCTGTTTTGCTGGCTTCACTCAATATGTAATCACTGGGAGCCACACACAGATCACCAAAGCCCTGGAAAAACAACACAACATGTAAGGGTTAACAAAAAAAATCTGGGCAGTGTTTCATCACGTTAGGGAAGATTTAAAGAATTACTTTAAGCCCTGGTCACATAGGACTCCGGAAGCAACACAATTCAACACGACTCTTTGTTCTGAGTCAGTTAACAGTGAATTAAACAAAGAGTCGTGTTGAATCTTGTTGCTTCCGGGCCTCTATTGTGATCGGGGCCTTAAGAACAATTGGTATTAGTTTTTTTAGTTTTTTAACTGAATGTATGCATTATCATCGGACATTACGCACAAGAACAAATATACCACTCGTTCGTAACACCGGCCTGGTGTATGTGAGTGTATTGATGATAAATGAGTAAATGTTGTGGTCTACTCCCAAAATTAATGTCCCATAGAGGGTTGATACAGACACACTCCAATATCTCCTTAAAAACTATGAAATCATTTCATCATATTTTAGAATCAAAATAAACATCAAAAAGCAAAATTCAGGATCTTGAATATTTGGCACACCAGTTCTATTCCTAATCCCTAATTCTGCATTGCAAGGAAAGCTGCAACAATTTGTGTTTCTGTATGAGGAAGGGGCACTATGAGTAAATGTATGTTACTTTTTACAATGCCATAAATTGATGTCTACTCAAACCACAATGACTATTGCCCCTTCACCAGCCCTAGCTAGGGACCATTCACAATGGCTATATAAGTAGAAACCTCAATGATGAATTAAATCATTTTGCTACATGCAATGGTTTTAAGTTTGAAAGCAAAGTTGTCTCCAGCACTGTATTTGACAATGTAAATATGAATGAGGGAAGATAGAGCCAGTTTGCAAAGGTCTTTTTTTTAGAATCTTCAAAAGATCCTTTTTCACCTGTCATTCAAAACTTATTTAAAAACGATTTGATATACAAAATCATTTTGCTACATGTCATGTTTATACGTTTTAAAGGAAAAACTGTCTCCAGCACTACAGCCAGGCAATGAAGCTGTTTTCAGAATCTTCTGAACATAATATTTTGTTTGCCATTTCTGAACGTATTTTTTAATATGACTTTTTCTTCGTCATTTTGGGCTAGAAGTCAAAAGAGGAGGCCTCTAGAAACTAAGCTTCCTGTATTCCAATTCAAAACAGATTAATCATAAATACACATGTACCACTAGAGAATTCATTAAAGGACTGACTTCTTATCAAAACATTGTGGGGAAAATTGTGTCTGCATACATATTCTGTTAACTCTGTACTATACATGATAATATGTAACTGTAACATTTTGCTTCATTTCATAGAAGTTCTTATTTAGAAATAATAATAAATTTACACCATGTCATTGGTTTGATTTTTCAAAGTTTTTGATGAACATTGTGAGCTACTTGTAGAACACAATTAGCATTTTGGTATTTGTATAAGGAGTGACATGACTTCTGACATGTTTTACAAAGATCCCCCTTTTTCCACAACCATGGGATCAAATCGAAAGGGAATACCGGTAAAATATATGTTACAGTTTCACATCCGAAAATCAAAATTTGATTGACAGACTCTTCAACTGTAGATGCTCTATCACTTCTTTCATGATTATTTCTCTGGCAGATTCAGGGGGCCCATTTTATTGCCACATTAAGGGCTACATCCCTTTCATTTTTCCACTGATTAAGAAGAAGCACTATAAACCAAGGCAGCAGTACAGCAAAATGTTAATATTAGCAACTTCAAGGAAAACTTGAGTACGTTACTGAGTAATATACGCAAAAGATTCTACCACAAGAACTGATACCAGCTACTCATAAGTTGGTAAATTACCAAGTAGGAAGCAAAATACACCCTTTTAATAC
>BQKZ01003166.1:50466-67668 GCA_036244855.1 Temnopleurus reevesii
CTTTAATTCTTGTGTTCTTGGCGATTTTGTGTATCAATGTAGGGACTATTTTCGTCATATACATAAGTAAACTATGTAAATCGCTGAAGTGAATCAAGACAGCGGCACACAACATGTCGTCATCAAGTTTTTCCTCCCCCGCAAAGTTATTGATCCCGACCGTGTTTTGGAGGGGGTGGACAAAACGTTTTAATATGAATTTGTGCAATAGCGAAGTTGAATGTAATTTTCAATCATCTGTACCTGTATTCTCCGTAAACTTAGTTCTCGATTGAGGCATAATGGGTGACTTCAAGTACGGTGTTGAACGCTGGTGTTGGTGTTGCAGCAAAACCAATACCAGCCTCAACACCAAACTTGAAGTCTGTCGGCGTTTGGGTAGACCTCGCAAGCCTTCTGACGTACTTCCGGTCGTTTCTGTATCACTTCTGTAAACTGACAAACGGTGTTGGAGCTCGTTTTACGGACCGTTTTGCTTTCTCAACACCAACATCAACACCGAACACCGTACTTGAAGTCACCCATTGTAGGCATGTGCGAATTCGGTCAAGCTGAGGACTTTAACACACGACAAATCAATTCCGCCACCTTGATCCAGACTACCAGTTTTGCACCCCCTCTAAAATCTAGAAATAAAGGCCCTTCCACCTCCTTGAGTCAGGTTGAATTAATAATAATTAAGTTATCTTCAACCTGACTCGAGGACTTTGCTATAGGGGGTGGGGGTTGTATAAAAATGGCAATATATGCCTCGGGCAAAATTTGTAGCATCTTCCTGATGTCAATCAACATTCATTAACCGTATCAGACATTTAGTTTGAAAGCACAAACCCGAGACTTTCGGTGTGTGAGTGCGCAGAGCATGATACAGGGTATGCATTGTGTGACTACGGGGTGAATTGCTCAGAATCAACTGCAAATCAACTGCAACTTTGGAAATTGTAACGCGCATTTTTATTCGCGCGCGGTGTGCGCATTTAACAAGACGCGCATGAAACAATGATTTTGATTTGCTTATTGCGATCAACTGCAACTTGCGATCAATTGCAACCTTTGAGCAACACCTCATACATCACACACATACAGCATTGCTCTATATGGGGAGAGCAGGCAGACACAAAATGAGACACACATTGCATACCACTCTCTGTGTATGTGCACAACGAAACCCAAGGGTCTGTTCTAGCAGACTATCAGACATCGGTATGAGCAAGGCAACTTTATCGCCCGATTCGGATCGAAAACAGAATATGCGGGTTTACTAATAGATGCAAATTTTATGCGTACCTTTAACACAAAGGTTGTTCTTGACAACCCTAAAGCTTACCCGAGGCTTGCCCAATATAGCAACAACTAATGTATGCAAACTGGATTCCAAGTATTGTAGTCTTATTGTTATCAAACGGTTTAAGGAATACCACGTAACCACGTTAATTCAGTAGCAAAACAAGCACATAAATTTGAACATATAAGTAAACCCGCATATTGCCTTGTGATTATTTTTTTGTATTGCCACGGCAATTATTTTCTTGTATCTCTGGCCGGTGTGACGGGCGAGATCGTCCGGACAGCGAGATGTGTCTGGCTCTGGCGGGATGCGGCTGGGATAGGCTCGCCAGCAAACTGCCGCGAAATGTGTCCGAAAGACTAAATTTTACGCCGACGGAATCTACCGTCACACCGGCTCAGGAGATTATTGCGAAATACGTGTGAAAATAGCAGTCAGCAAGATTCAGGTATTTGTCTTTAAAAAGAAACGTTTAAATTTAATCTAATTTCATTTATTTCCACTTCTAACAACATATCATACAACACTATGAACAATGACAATGTAATTAGAATTCAATGCAGGTGAAATTAATTTATCAATACGACACCCCCTCCCCGCATCGTCTTCGACTCGGGTAAAATAAATACAATAGTTCGAGCGATATATTTCGTATTGTCCGGAGGTCATTTAATATTGCCATAATATCCACCTGATAGGTGTAATCTCAAAACATGTTTATAATTAGTAGAAACATATGGATGTGAATATCTCTATCAGCTACAAAGCGCATATTAACACGATATGCATTATATTAGGCACTGTATAAATGTATCTTACAGTCAACACTATTAGCATTGTCAACAAATTTTTTAGTAATACCTGGAAAAGTAGAATCCTCCTCTGGTAGTCTTATTCATTACGAATATCATGAAGAAGCAAGAACTGAGGCCTGTAACATAAATACGATTGATATTTTAAAAAAGTAAATAATCGAATCTCTTCAGTAGCCTTCATTGTTTAATTGCCATTGATTAACGATATCATTGATATGTATTTTAAGTTTGATTGCATCTTTTATGTTACAGGCCCCATGCGGTACAAGCTGCATGGGCCCAAACGATCGATCCAGAAAAAACACCGTATCCAAGGTAATTCGTAGATTCGTAGATTCGAAGCTTAGTTTAGGACTGTGTAACCTGATATTGCCTACCCGAGATCTATTAGGGGAAATCGCAAATTTGGCGGGTACGCGGGCAGATTCCATTGGACCGCCATTGCATAACACTGTGCCCTCTCTCAAATGTTCGCAATATTCTCAAACAAGCGACTTCTCAACAAAGAAAAATACTCATGATTGCAAGTCGCCAGCATTAAGGACTCCATAAGTACTACTCTCATTTGTTGTCGAAGTGTTTTGAAAATCGCCATGATCGGATGAGGATGTCTGTGATACCGATATGGTTCGTAACAGTGGTGATAATTTTCCGAAGTCCAAGGTATTGTACTCTTCTTCGTGATAGAGAGTGGCCTTGTTGGTCTGATGATCACTGTTATTAATGATTTTTGAGGCAGAAGCTGACCTTCCTTTGTCGCTTGAAGCTGTACATATCTCATCCACTGTTCGTTCATGATTATAGAGATCACAATTAAGGAACACTTTGGCTTTCGGATGTGTTGTTTTCAGTAATCTCTGGTAAAGATGTCGACGCGCTTTCTCTTGCAGTAATGCACATTTCGTATCCATCTACAGTTAGCTCGCGTTTACCTTGCGGAAGAACAGCGGTTCCGCATCCGAAGTTCTTGTTTTCAGTAATATCTGGCAAAGGTGTCGACGCGCTTTCTCTAGCAGTAATGCACATTTCATACCCATCTGTGGTTAGCTCACCTTTACCTTGCGCAAGAACAGCGGTTCGGCATCCGAAGTTCTTGTTTTCAGTAATATCTGGCAAAGGTATCGACGTACTTCCGGTAGCAGCAATGAACATTTCATATCCATCTGCGGTTAGCTCACCTTTACCTTGCGCAAGAACAGCAGTTCCGCATCCGAAGTTCTTGCTTTCAGTAATATCTGGCAAAGGTGTCGACGTACTTGCGGCAGCAGAAATACACATTTCATATCCATCTTTTGTTAGCTCACGTTCTCCTTGAACGTGCAGATCTTTCTCACATTCGGGTCTGTGGTCATTAGCGATCTCTAGCGATGGTTTTGGAACAGTTGTAGCGGTAAAAGTTATACATTGTTCATACCCATCTGCGGTTAGTTCACGTTGGTTGAAAGGTCGACTCAAGTCGCTTCCACATTCAGAGCCTTTGTTCATAACAGCAATATCCGATAAAGGTTCCAATACATTACTTTCTGTCGCAGGAATACATTCTTCATACCCATTGGGTGTTAGGTGACGCTTTGTATCTTCACAGTTGCCAACAGTCTGTAGCATCTGTGCTTCTCCGTTCTCACAAGCGTCCATTCTCGTTTCAGATTCATCCATCGGTAGGTCGCGGTTCCCAAAAGCAATTTCTCTCCCGGGCGTGATATGACCAGAAGTGTCTAAAGAAGGGGATGGCACGTCCTTGTCTTTTGCGGGTATGCACTCTTCATACCCATCAGCAGTTAGTTGGCGTTTATCGGGGATGCTTCCAGGTTCAAGATTACTGCTTATGTAGTCCGCAATCGCCAACGAATGTTGAGGCTCACTGTGACCCTTATTGGCGATGAGTTTGTCAAATGCACTCGTATTCAGTTCGGTGTTTTCAGAAACGTCATCAGGTTCGGTACGGATGCAGTCATCATCGGGCTCTACTGACGTCAACTCCTTATTACTGCTAACAGGGATGCATTCCTCATACCCATCTACGGTAAGTCGGCGTTCCTCATGAGAATTTTCAAGGATGGACTTTTCCATAGTGGCGTCTCCTGTACTGGCTGATGACGATGTAGACACGTTCTTATACCCTGCCGCAAATTGTGCACCATCTGTTAACTCGGGTATTACGGGAGCTTTTCCAGATGCGCACTCGGACAGGAGTTCAGGGGTATCCTTTATTGTCGTTTCTGATTCTGTCATGACTACGTTCTTGTCAATAACGCCGACAGGTTCTTCGTATGCATTCCCGAGTGTTTGATCGATTCCATAGCGAGATTCTTCCGCTTGACGAGGATTCAGGGCATCCGTGTTGGTCATTGGTGATGCTGAATTCTTGAGCACAGTTTTATGATCCATAATGCACTCTTCTGAGCACTCCTCGTACATGCTACTCAAATTGGTTCCTGGAAGGGGCGTTTGCTTCACAAAATCATCTGGGTCATCGATTAAGCAATAAGTCACATCCACCGTATCAAGATCCGACAGTGGTTGTCCAGCGGTGTCACCATGCAGCTGTTCCTGGCTACCCCAGGGGATCTGGTCCTGCGGATGCGTCGGGCTGGTGACCTGCTGTGTGCCAGAGCCTATGATCTCGCGCAAGTCGTTGGTACTATAGACTGGGTTTTTGTACATGATTACAGAATCATCGTCCTGGCTGGAGGAGCCAATCGCTTTCGAATGTTGGGACCTGTTAAAAGTCAATTAGATGAGTGTTAATCATTTTAACATAATTTGTAAATAAAGGTTTAAACTTGGTTTTAAAGTTTAAAAGTACGAGGAGTGCTATAAACTTATTGATTCATTAAAAAACATGTTAAATTTAGATTGAAGAACAAGTAATTGTCCGTCACCATGGTCACATTTCTCCCAAAATCCTACAGGTATGAAGAATGAAAATCCAGCTTGCTGACTGTGGTAAAGCTTCTTGCCGCGTAGCTGAGATAAGAATCGTGACTGACTATCAAAATCCTATCAGGACATTTCAAACTGACGATGAATGGACGTTTACGGTAGGTAGGTACTGAACGAAAAAAAATGAGACACGTTCAGAATTCATTATCGAACTGTGCCATCAATTAGTTCAGATTCTTGACCATAGATATCTGAGTGATGTTTTACCAAGTGGTTCTTAAAGTTACAATTGAAAAATATTATGAAAATAAATTGAGAAAGTGGGTGGTATATCAAGTAGGAACATGATCCAGTTGTTCTCCAATTGATTCATAACATTATTAATGCCTGGGTGAAAGTTTTCCCTATAGTCAAGAGCTCATTTAGTCAAATTCATCGACATTAGAAATTACCGAATCTCATAATGATACTATTAAAAACAATGATAATGACAATTCGTCCGTGTTTTCAAGAAGTGACGGAAGTCGAAGGGTATTTTTGCATGAATACAAAGATATTTGGACATAGCGCAAATTCGACGGGGATCCTATCGAACAACGAGTTGATTCTGTAGAGTGACGTTTCAACGGATTTGTATCTCATTTTGTGTAACAATACCATGTAGCTCCCGTCATTTCGTAAAAACATGGAAGAATTGTAATGAGAATGCAATTTCAACTTGCCTTCTACAATGGCAAATGGCCATGGCCAAGATGATTAATCCCACAAAGAAAACTGTAGATGAAACTCCAATCGATGCGATCACTATAAAGAGTATGAAACAAAGAAAAGATCAAAGATGAGATTATTCGATTTTGTTACCAAATCCATAGGTTTTTTGTAAACAAAGCATTCGAGAACCTGAATAAAAGAATTTTGATATAAAGACATAATAATACAACCTAATCGTAAATCGAACGCAGATAATTGGTAATTATCTGTCTCTTTAAGTTGTAAATAACTAGAAAAGCCGCCATATATGCAACTACAACTTTGCGATCGTTTGAAACAGTTTATAGGTCTTCATACCATAATTCCAAAATCAATGGATTTTACACCAGATTAGATTCAAAGTTGTTAGTCTATTTTTTTTTCTGCAGTTAGAACTGTGTATGTTTCAAAGCTAGGGGTACATCAATGGTCAGACTTCTTGGTTTGCGTAAACTTTTACGAGTAACTTAGTATTAGAAAGATTCTGCTCACCAAATATATCTTGTCTATCTTCCTCGTTGTCTATCCTGGGTGTAACACCAATAGCGAAGGGACAAGTACTCGGCGATTCATCATCTTGCCCCGGCATGCCTGGATTATTCAAATAAAACATATTAACAACAGCAACAAAAACAACAATGTCATTATTAAACAATTTCAGTCAGGATGTCGCCACCATTCGCTAGAAACGCATAACATTATTGAGCGAAATGAAATGTGCAAGATGGGAATGTTTTTGAAGCAACTGCCAAATACAAAATGTAACAAAGAAACCTAAGGTTTCAGAACCTACGACAAAAGTCCTATACGGAAGCTTATACTTGCTGCGAGAAGGCTAAGACAATTCGCTAAGGTAAAATTGTACATGTCGCCTTCTCACCTTCTCTTTCGGGATGAGACTCTAAACCAAGATAGTACAAGTTGCATTCTCGACTTAAACTAAGCACCAAGGTGACTTTGTACAGGTTGCCTTCTTGCTTTTTCGAAAAAAAAAGAGGCGCGTTAATTGGTGTGTTGAACAACTCGCCTCTGTGCTGCACGTAGAAGCTTCGTTATGAGTGTCGTGGTTTCTAAAATATTAACCCTAATCAGGCCAAGGGGGGGGGGGGATCCACCCCTCAACATTTCGCAAAATATCTCCCTAACGGGCGCAAATATTTTTGCGACGTGCCATGACTTTTAACTTCCAAGTATCGCACAAATGTTGAGACCAGATTCACCGCGCTCGTGTATACCGTTTTTGTGCCACGCCCATTTGAAAAAAAAAAAATTGTCGGCCCTAAAATTGCTAAAATACTTGATTTTGTGTACAAAGTCAATGCAAATTGTGTTTTCAGTAAAATATCATAAAACTTGAACAATTTGAGTTTTAATGGCTCAAATTAATTCACTTTTGCATCATTATGCTTCAAATAATGTCTGCAACAAATATCAGTAAAAAACCCCAACAAAAATAAAAGGTAAAAAACAGAGAAATACATAAGAAATTCATAAAACAAAGAAATACATGAGAAAATAATTTCAATAATGATTTTTTTTCGATACATTTGTAAAGAATGTTAAAGGGGATAATTGAAAACAAAAATCAGCTCAATTAGAGATTTAATTAGTGATTAAGAGCCCAAAATTAATTTTATGCATAAATTAGCATATCTAATTACTTCAGAAATTTTTATGAAAAAAATAATCATACATTCTGGTAGAGTACGCCACAAGCATCAGGCGTGCCAATTTTCGTTGTGATTGCGCGTTCTACAGCCGAGATCTGAAGGGGGGGGGGGGGGGGTGGAATCAACCCCCTTGGATATAACATAGCCAAAAAGGGTTGGCCTGATAAGGGTCAATAAGGTTTTGGTTTTCAGTGTGAAGCGTTCGTACTATTGTATTGTGCAGTTTTTCCTCCGCTTTTAACTATTTTACTGAGTATAGAACCCGAATCATAAATTTTATATGTGTTCAAGTACTTATAAGAGATCGATAAATTAACACTTGGAACCTTAAAATATCGGGCATTCTTTTCGAAACTCACCTTGAATCGGCTCGGTGTCCATAAGCAGTCCAAAGACATCGCATAACAAAGTTCTTGTTTTTGTGTAACTGACTCTAGGGTGCACAAGCGCGGGTTACAAATTACACTTTCTTTTTATGAAACTTACCTGCAATCGGCTCGGTGTCCATATGTATAGTCTAAAGCCACGGCATATCAAAGTTCTTGTTTTTGTGTAGCCTAATTGACTCCAGAGTGGACATGCAGCTGTCATGAATGACACTTTTCATTTCGAAACACACCTGCAATCGGCTCAGTTGGTTGGTTGGTTGGTTTTATTTACCGTCATAAAAATAATCAAAATACATGGAAAACAATATACATGATACATGTCCACAAGTAGTCTAACGCTACTGTATAGTAAAGGTTTTGTTTTGTGTAACTGACCCTATAGAGTGCAGAAGCGTGTCTTAAAAATTACACTCTTCTTTTTGAAACCCACCTGGAATCGGCTCGATGTGCAGAAGTAGTCTAAAGTACTCCACACCAAAGTTGATATTTTAATGTAACTGACTCCACAGTGCACAAACGCGTGTTACAAATTATATTTTTCTTTTCGAAACTCACCTGCAATTGACTCAGTATCTAGAAGTACTCTAAAGCCACTGCATGACGAGCAACTCTCCGTTTCACCTGCGCTCTTAAAATGTAACCAAACGAATGAACCAACCGACGTGAAGTTTTCTGGAATACTCATACCAGACGTCCTCATTCTCTCTGAAGCCTTAGCGAAGTCGGATGAGCGTCCTTCGTAAATCGTAAGGTTGTCGTAGTCTTTCTTCGTTTCAAATGCTGTGAAGCCCAATACCACCCTATGTCCTTGTGGAGCAACTACTTTCCAGAGTTCGTCAGTGTCGCTGTCGTACGGCAAAGGATGATTTGGTGATGCTAATTCTGCTGTGTATGCAGTCTTTAGTAATAGACCTGGCATTTTATGGAAGAAAAAAATGATAGCTTTTCTTTTTGCAAAGGACGATTCAATAGCGGACAGGTAAACAAGACATAATCTATTTCCGTAAAATTAAGTCGAACGCCAATTCAATCACCCTTTGTAATGCTATTCAAATCGGAACCGACTTGTAATTGGTGTGTTCGCACAGTTAAATACACGGCGTACGGATCTATTGTCCCACGACCCACTTTATTTTTTTGGAAATAGTTTATATCATATTCGCAGTTCATATAACTTAAAATGAATCTATCGTCTCCTGAAGATGATCAAACTATTCTAATCAAAATGTCGAGAATAAGTAAAGATCCTTTTCAGGACCACTCTCATTTCCAAGAAAGATAACTGTACGTACGGTGAAGCCTTCTTCTCATTTATCATCCACGGCTGAAACATTTTAATTAATATTTGAATCAAAGATATCCATTACGAATTATTAATGTTGAAATATGGTTCAAATTTAAAGAAACGGCGAGGGGAACTTAAGTCACAGAAACGTTTGAAAGACAAAAAGGCATTGTTTTGCCCTCCTGCAATAGTTTTCCAAAGACTTGAACGATGAAAGCGTTTCTATGTCATCATAATAAAGATTTTTTTGAAGAACTTATTATTTCCTTTGGGCTTTCTTGCGTAGAAAACACCATAGTATCAGGGAATTGTATCAATTTTTGAAAGAAATTCTGGACATTCAAGATGACATTGAGACATGGAACCATTGCATGCAATAAACTAGGTTTCCAGGAGGACGCATTCAACAAAAGACACACACACACACACACAACAAAAAAATGGGGGTGTCTTTCACATAGGCAGAGTATCACCATTCATGGATTCTGACCATGGTTAAAGGGCCCTATTGCATAAAAACATCATGCCTTGAAACGCACAGTTTATAGGAAATTAAACGCAACTCAATTTTCAGCCAATCAGGAATGCTAATTCAGGACTTGCGTTTCATTTTCAAAGTTGCGTTTAAACCCAACTTTTTTTATGCAAAAGAGCCCAGATGATCTTCGGCCATTAATTGATGCAGATGTATTCTGACATTGTCGAGATACTGTTGCCCGCTGGTTGACCATAATTATTGACACTTACGCGTTACTGGTAGCGATGAGACCAGTGCTCTGAAACCTGTGAAGCCATCAGGATCAGTGGAAAAGTTCAAATCATTCTTGGGGTCACTGGTAAATCGGAACCACAGGAAGGACCCGACAGATGTCATATTGCGTGGCATTTGCCAACCGGAAGTATGGAGTCTTTGCACCGACATCTCAAACTCTGGAACCCGTCCTTCGTAGACTGTCACAAAATCATGCTCAAGTTCAGTGACAAAACATGAGAAAGAGAGGTACACTCTGTGGTCGGCTGGGGCGATTACTTTCCATAATACATCAGCGTTCATGTCGTACGGTTCTGGATGGTTAGGAGAAAGGATTTCGCTGATGTTTCCCGGAGCAATATGTGTATCTAAAAGAAAAATGCAGGTGAAATAACTGTGAATGTTATATACTGAACATCTTGTTTCATGATACTTGAAGTATAATTATGCAGTGTGTTTTTTGCAACATTGCTGTCTAAAACCTAAACCGAAGACGTTAATATATACCGGCCCCGTTTTAACAGAACTGAGCGGGTGCACCTCGGTATATTCTCTGCGGTCAGTTTTGATAATAATAATAATAATAATGGTGGCTACTTGTATAGCGCACAGGTCCACCATGCCGGTGCTCATGGCGCTGAAAGCTTTACACTCACTATTACCCGGCTCTAGCTGGCAATTAACATTATGGCGCTCCGCATTCAAGGAATTTCTTCCTGTCGTCCCCATTTACCTCACCTGGGACGAGTGCAGCACAATGTGGATGAATTTCTTGCTGAAGGAAACTGATGCCACAGGTGAGATTCGAACCTACGACCCTCTGGCTGAAAGGCGAGAGTCATAACCACTACACTACGGCGCACTTTATACCCATGGCAGAGGTCACTCCAACAGAGAAGCTCTCGGTAGGACACCGGGCTGGCTCTGGAGTGTCATCCCAGAGTAATACCAGGTATACCCTTGTTCAAGTGGGGTAACAATTACTTGGGTGACCCTGGGTTGTCACTCCAGAACGATGGTTTTAACAGGACTGGGTAATTGGATGTTCCCTCAACGTCCAACGGGTTTCATCCAACAACATTGATCTCTTAAAAATGCTCTTATGTGTGTTTCATTGGCAGATATTCATACAACCGTTTATTAATATTGTTGTAGGCTGACTCTTAGAAAGTTTTCAGCCATCAAAATTACCATTTTTTATACCCGTTTGATAATGTCGAAAACATTAATTTTATTTTCTCAGTTAGAAAATACAGCAGACTATTAAAGTATTTCCATTGGTCTTGCAAATATTTTATTAGAATTGTACACTGGGACCGCATAGTCCATGCATAAGGTCTACAGGAATTACAGACTTCAGTATTCAACGGGTTAATTTGATACCAACCTTTAATGGGTGCATAATTGAGCGACGCGTTAAAGCCATTGTAAGACCTTGATTCGACATCACTGATCATCTCGCTGATAAATCGGATCCAGAGGTATGCGCCGACAGAAGTATATTTCGATAGTCCAGGAAGTGATCCAGACGAATCCACTTTCCTGGAAGACTTCTCAAAATCTGGTGAGCGTCCCTCAAAAATCGTCAGGATGTCGCGATTTTCCCGAGTGTTGAAAGCAAAGAATTCCAGGACAATCCTTTGGCCCGATGGCGCTACCACTTTCCAAAGGATATCAGTGTTGTCTTCGTATGTGTATGGGAAGTTGGGTGATGTGACGATTTGTGTCCTGAAGGCCGTCAAATTGATACCTAAAAAGAAAGAAAATAGGGCACTACCGATTATTTTTTTCACCGATTTTCCGCTGTATTATGAACTAAAGTTAGCATGCTTATTGTATCCCCCGCGAAGCCCCCATTAACCATTCGCCATAATGAACATTTTTTTTTTAAATCCTACAATGAACTTTTTTAAATTCAGCCCAGCCCAACCCTGCCCAAGGGTTCATGGGGAGCTTCTCCCATCAAGACCCAATCGAATCACTCAACAGATTAGGTAAATGTTTGGATTCTCTCTATCAACCGACCCTCTGAAAAATTTTTGATCTGAAGTTTTGCTTTTCACTAAATTGACGAATCACAATAAAATAATTGATAAACATATTAAATATTGCCATCTGAAGACATTTACAGAAGCTCATTGACTGTTCATTCTATTCCAGGTCTTATCTCACTTATGAATTGCGTAAATTGTGTTCGAAAAAAAAAATAACTTTACTGAAAACAAAAGATTTCCGACCGAGACCGTCTAACACTTTCCTCCTCGAAATATGGCAATGGAGGGCCTTCTAAAAATTGCTGGGTCCTCAATACTCACATTGCATTGGAATTGACGTTATTAGTGCTTGGAAGCCACTAAAATACTGTGCCTGATAACTTCCATCACTCTTGAATCTAACCCAAAGATATGCTCCAACGGAGGTGATATTGGGAGGGGCATCGCGACCGGAAACTTCGACTCTTTCAACGGCATCCTCCAACTCCGGTGATCGCCCCTCGAAGATGGTTACGTTTGCATGTGATCTCTCAGTGTTGAAATCTCTGAAGTGCAGATTCACTCTACTGCCAGACGGTGCTACAACTCTCCACATGACATCGGTATTACCCCTGTATGAATTTGGATAACTTGGAGAAGATATATTGACCAATTCCTTGTCGCTTAGCCTGATTTCTGAAACGCAAACATAAAACTAGGCAGTTATGCATACTTAGTTTACCCGAGGCATGTAACATAATCATATACGATTATAATCCGGTTACTGTTTCCGACCTCACTCGTTATATATCTTTATTCGAAAATAAATTAATAGTGGCATTCAAGACAAAACAAACTACTTGCGAGAAGTAAATTTTATATGTCATATTACATGACTGAAAAAATGTGAAACATTATAAAATGACAGTGGAATATCCTGAGATACTGCGAGATTGTCCGCTGGTGATGTTGAGGTTCCCTGCGGTACTCACAAGGTTATTTGAGGTACTTTCTGTGCTCAGTTGTGGTGATCGTTTGGAAGCTGGAGGTATTCTCGGAGTAACTTGAGGTAAACTTAGGGTACCCTTGGGTACTCGAGAGTTAACCTGAGATAATCCCGACGTACCATATGGTATTTGTGTGGGGTAATCTATGGTTCTCATGAGGTACTATGAGGTATTCTTGAAGAACCCTGACGTACATATGAGGTATACCTTGACATGTTTTTGAAGTAACGAGAGGTACTTTTGAAGTACCCTGATGTACTCATAACGTACTGTACATCTAGACAATCTCGAGGTACCCTTAGATACTTTTGCAGTATTCTGAGGGATGCATAAGAGGGTTAACTCTATTTAAATGAAACTTGTCTAAGTCGAACATGTGATTTATTTCAGCAAATCATGCAAAACATTTGTAATTTATCTCTTTTAAATCGAAAGAATTTCTCATATGTTTTCTAATTTCTTTTATTTGTCATTAATTTTTAAAGGAAATTCATGTTGCTTACAAGAAAACAATGTTCATTCAATTAGAAATTACACACAGATTTTGTGGTAAAAAAAACAGGTTTCATAATCATAGTCTCGCAGATTTTTGGGTTAATAAGATTTCGATTTCGGCAGAGCTACCCTCTGTGGTATAGCATAAACTTAAATCTTACCATCTATTTGGACGCAAGATAAGATCGCTTTGAAACCAAAGTTCATCGAAACTTGTCCGAAACCAGCCTTTTCTAAATCACTGGTAAATCGAACCCAAAGATATGCTCCGACAGAGGTCACATGGCCGCTAGGAGGGGTCGCCCCAGATGTGTGGAGGGTGACCACAGCATCGGAGAAAGAGGGCTTTCGATTTTCGTAGACGGAGACGAAATCACGACCTTCCTCGGTTTGGAGATCGGTGAGTTGGAGCTGCACCCGGAAACCAGACGGGGCTATCACCCGCCAAAGAAGGTCGGCATTATGCTCATATTTTCCTGGATAGTTCGGTGTGGTGAGGTTGGCTGTTTTCGAGCTGTTCAAATGCACGTCAACTGGATTGGGATAAAAAAGATGAATGAAACTCAGGTGGAATACTTGGAAATGTGTTGAAATTAGTATGTATTAATTCCTAATAGACACATTTGCAATTTAGAATCAATTTAACGTCTCAATTCTGTACACATATCAACATAACCAATGTTATCAGCTGTCTGATGAGTTCTGAGTTCTCATTCTTTCAGAAAATAAGAATACGAGTCAGAAGCAATAAGCAGTAATGTTCAAAAATTGCTTGACACCCCTAAAAATCCGTAATCACATCTCGTCGGCAAGCTGACAATTAAAGAAAAAATAACAAAAAATCATTTTAAAAAATCCCGAAAAATAAGTGTTCTTAGGGAGTGGGGTTCTTTAATTCTATCATCAATACCACTTTACCTTTTCACAAATTTATGCTTGATTATCACATATTATCAATGAATTATGCCTGGCATAAATGTTAGATGACAAAATGGACAAAATCATGCCAAATTTGGCAACTATTATGTCTCAACACTTAACTGAAAGGTATAGATTTGTATGAAAATATTGAAAATGTGAATGAAATTAGGAAATGATTCTCGCACGTGTTTTTGCTTGTTTCAGTTTGAATGTTGCAACCAACCGTTATTCCTGCGGACCGCCACGGGATTGAGAGTCGGCGGAACGGGGGCCAAAGTGAATCACGATTCCAGTCGTATGTGCCCNATGATCACTGTTATTAATGATTTTTGAGGCAGAAGCTGACCTTCCTTTGTCGCTTGAAGCTGTACATATCTCATCCACTGTTAGTTCATGATTATAGAGATCACAAGGAACACTTTGGCTTTCGGATGTGTTGTTTTCAGTAATCTCTGGTAAAGGTGTCGACGCGCTTTCTCTGGCAGTAATGCACATTTCGTATCCATCTACAGTTAGCTCACATTTACCTTGCGAAAGAACAGCGGTTCCGCATCCGAAGTTCTTGTTTTCAGTAATATCTGGCAAAGGTGTCGACGCGCTTTCTATAGCAGTAATGCACATTTCATAACCAACTGAGGTTAGCTCACCTTTACCTTGCGCAAGAACAGCGGTTCAGCATCCGAAGTTCTTGTTTTCAGTAATATCTGGCAAAGGTATCGACGTACTTCCGGTAGCAGCAATGAACATTTCATATCCATCTGCGGTTAGCTCACCTTTACCTTGCGCAAGAACAGCAGTTCCGCATCCGAAGTTCTTGCTTTCAGTAATATCTGGCAAAGGTGTCGACGTACTTGCGGCAGCAGAAATACACATTTCATATCCATCTTTTGTTAGCTCACGTTCTCCTTGAACGTGCAGATCTTTCTCACATTCGGGTCTGTGGTCATTAGCGATCTCTAGCGATGGTTTTGGAACAGTTGTAGCGGTAAAAGTTATACATTGTTCATACCCATCTGCGGTTAGTTCACGTTGGTTGAAAGGTCGACTCAAGTCGCTTCCACATTCAGAGCCTTTGTTCATAACAGCAATATCCGATAAAGGTTCCAATACATTACTTTCTGTCGCAGGAATACATTCTTCATACCCATTGGGTGTTAGGTGACGCTTTGTATCTTCACAGTTGCCAACAGTCTGTAGCATCTGTGCTCCACCGTTCTCACAAACGTCCGTACTCGTGTCAGATTCATTCATTGGTAGGTCGTGGTCCTCAAGAGCGATTTCTCTCCCGGACGAAATATGACCAGCAGCGTCTGGTAGACGTGATGGTACGTCCTTGTCTTTTGCAGGTATGTACTCTTCATACCCATCAGCGGTTAGTTGGCGTTTATCGGGGATGCTTCCAGGTTCAAGATTACTGCTTATGCCGTCCGCAATCGGCAACGAATGTTGAGGCTCACTGTGACCCTTATTGGCGATGAGTTTGTCAAATGCACTCGTATTCAGTTCGGTGTTTTCAGAAACGTCATCAGGTTCGGTACGGATGCAGTCATCATCGGGCTCTACTGACGTCAACTCCTTATTACTGCTAACAGGGATGCATTCCTCATACCCATCTACGGTAAGTCGGCGTTCCTCATGAGAATTATCAAGGATAGACTTTTCCATAGTGGCGTCTCCTGTACTGGCTGATGACGATGTAGACACGTTCTTATACCCTGCCGCAAATTGTGTACCATCTGTTAACTCTGGTATTACGGGAGCTTTTCCAGATGCGCACTCGGACAGGAGTTCAGGGGTATCCTTTATTGTCGTTTCTGATTCTGTCATGACTACGTTCTTGTCAATAACGCCGACAGGTTCTTCGTATGCATTCCCGAGTGTTTGATCGGTTCCATGGCAAGATTTTTCCGGTTGATGAGAAATCAGGGCATCCGGGTTGGGGATTCCTGGTGTTGAATACTGGATCACAGTTTTATGATCCAGAATGCACTCCTCCAAGCACTCCTCGTACATGCTACTCAAATTGGTTCCTGGAAGGGGCGTTTGCTTCACAAAATCATCTGGGTCATCGATTAAGCAATAAGTCACATCCACCGTATCAAGATCCGACAGTGGTTGTCCAGCGGTGTCACCATGCAGCTGTTCCTGGCTACCCCAGGGGATCTGGTCCTGCGGATGCGTCGGGCTGGTGACCTGCTGTGTGCCAGAGCCTATGATCTCGCGCAAGTCGTTGGTACTATAGACTGGGTTTTTGTACATGATTACAGAATCATCGTCCTGGCTGGAGGAGCCAATCGCTTTCGAATGTTGGGACCTGTTAAAAGTCAATTAGATGAGTGTTAATCATTTTAACATAATTTGTAAATAAAGGTTTAAACTTGGTTTTAAAGTTTAAAAGTACGAGGAGTGCTATAAACTTATTGATTCATTAAAAAACATGTTAAATTTAGATTGAAGAACAAGTAATTGTCCGTCACCATGGTCACATTTCTCCCAAAATCCTACAGGTATGAAGAATGAAAATCCAGCTTGCTGACTGTGGTAAAGCTTCTTGCCGCGTAGCTGAGATAAGAATCGTGACTGACTATCAAAATCCTATCAGGACATTTCAAACTGACGATGAATGGACGTTTACGGTAGGTAGGTACTGAACGAAAAAAAATGAGACACGTTCAGAATTCATTATCGAACTGTGCCATCAATTAGTTCAGATTCTTGACCATAGATATCTGAGTGATGTTTTACCAAGTGGTTCTTAAAGTTACAATTGAAAAATATTATGAAAATAAATTGAGAAAGTGGGTGGTATATCAAGTAGGAACATGATCCAGTTGTTCTCCAATTGATTCATAACATTATTAATGCCTGGGTGAAAGTTTTCCCTATAGTCAAGAGCTCATTTAGTCAAATTCATCGACATTAGAAATTACCGAATCTCATAATGATACTATTAAAAACAATGATAATGACAATTC
>BQKZ01003167.1:0-15992 GCA_036244855.1 Temnopleurus reevesii
GCGTCTTGTCAAAACCACAGACAGTGCGCAAACGAAAAATGTGTCCCAATTTTCAACTGATGTGCGGTTGATCGTTTGATTTGTAATCAATTTCAATTCTGTGTCTTGTGAGTTGTCGACCGACTACGCCGGGGACACTACAGGCACACTACATAATAAATTAGCAATAAAAATAATCAAGCATTTATCAAATGTCAGATACATGTATGGTCCGCTCATATAAAGGTGCTCGTAATGAAAAGGCACACATCCAACATGCGTGCTGTGTTTATGGCAAAATACGCGCGAGTGAAACTCTGTGACTTGTCTATGCATGGGACTAAGGAAGCTTTTGCGACTATATAATTCCTTGCTAATATATCTAAGAATCGGGCAAAAAATTGTAAGTTTTTACTACTCCTAATGAATCTATGCTATTTCATATTAATCTAGAGACTTGATGTGACATTGGTAAGTAAAATATACAGCAATAAAAGTTTATAATTGTCTTCTATTTACATGTACTTGGCAAAGAGCAGTGCATGCCTTTAAATATGCGTTCCAAAAACTGCGGCAGTTTTGAAGACGTTTTCGGAAGCTGTTCCTCGTAGATATTTTTTGTAGTTTTTTCTGCTCAATTTCTTTTTCTAAATAAGCTTCAGAATATTCTCCTTCAAGTGATACCAGATTCTTTGATTGAATTATAGTTTATATTGTTTTATAGTCACTCAGAAATAGGTGTGTGCCTTTATAAACTTCCATCATAATCTTGCCATCATTTTGACATGCACAATCGTCGTAAATATAAAAATTCCATGCATTTGATGTTTTATTTAATCTTTAACCTTTTTTTTAAATGAAACCTTTTTATGGCTCTGCCAGAGGTATATTACTGTATGTTTTTAGGTTGTCCATCCATTCATGCACGCACCCATCTGAACTTGTTACCACAATTACTTAAGAAATGTTGAATGGAGTTTCATCAAATTTGGGTCAGGTATGTGATGAGAGGATGAGGATGAAGTGATCAGATTTTGGCTCCAGGGATGAAAGATCATAGGGGAAAAAAACTTTATAAAAATCACCCAATATACCATGTTTGAACTTTGAAGTCTGTGGTAATATTGCCAAATTCTTTTTTTTAAATCACCATAAAGTTGATTTTTAAGTCCTTTGCTTAAGGAATGATATTTTCCTGATGACATGATGGTGGAGGAATGAATTTTGACTGCATGGTCAAGGATTCATCTATTTTATCTTTAAATGGTTAGTCAATCGTAATTCATGTGTGCTTTTCTCTTTTTTTTCATTCTTCCTACCTCCAGGTTTTTCAATCATCATTTCACAATGATCTGAAGTAACCCAATGACTATATGACATCATGACGACCAGAGATTTGAGGAAATCTCTGAGAGATGAAGGAGGAGGTGATGCACTTCCGCTTCTAGCTCCATCAACTCTAGCTGAAGAACAGGCTTTTCAGGAGCTGAGAAGGAAGCAAGTGGCTCGTCGTATCGAGGCATCACGAACAGAGGGCGATGCCATATTGGCGGAGCGTGGGTATGGAGATGAAGAAGACGTGGAGAATTTCTTGAGATTATCAGCCAAGGAGAAGAGGAAGACAGCATTGGTGTTCCATGATGCATTCTTCTTGGTTCTTGACTACCTGCAGTTTTTTGCGATTGTCCTGGCGATGGCCCTGCGATGGCCTTGGCCGTACGCCTGGATGCAGTACACCCGGTTCATCCTCTTTGCGAATCTTGACATCTGGGAGTTCATCAAGCTGAACACGCCCAGCATCTATGAATCCACTGTAGACCGTTTTATTCCCAGCTCCTTACTCCCATTTGATTACCGCTTCCTGCTGCTAGCATGGGGTATAGTCATCTTTCTTTTCATCTCCATCTTCATTGCAATCTATTTGGGCATGTACTACCAGAAGAAGTACAATCTACTGATGCAAGTTGCAAGGTTCAAGCGCACGTATCTCATCCTTGCACAGGTTCTTGTCATGCCTGTTGGAGTGGCATTGGGAAAGGTGTACCATTGCAATGCAGAAAACAATATGGATGTGCATAATGAAACACCATGTGGGAGTGGCGAGCATATTGCTTACATGAGTGTATCCCTAGCCATCTTCTTTGGTTTGTTCATTCTGCTACCAGCCTGGATGATTGTGAAGATCAAATCACAGATCTTCAATCTCAAGAAGGATAGCCATGAGTCACACCTCCAGCTGAAGGAAGCAGAGTATGCTCACTCCTTGGACCTCATCTGGGCGTTGAAGCACTACCACATGTTCTCATCCTTCAAACTCTTCTGGACCTACTACTACCCAATCATGCACTTTCTCAAGTTCATCTTCATCGTTGCCTACTCCGCAATGCTTTGGTTACCTACTTGGCAGATGCTAGTCTTTGTCATCCCTGTCATCCTCCTGTTTGCCATCACCATCTTCAAGTGGCCTTTCAGAGTGACAAGCTTCAATTTCCAGCTGGCCATCAATCTCCTGTGTATGCTGGTCATGTCTTTCATGGGCTTCATGCAGAATATGGATGGAGTAGACTCTGTCTTCTTCACCGTGTCCTACCTGTATATTGAGCTCCTTGTCATCAACGCCGTCTGGCTTGGGTTGACCGTCCTCTGGCTTGTCTACATCGTCCTCCGCTACTATGGCTGTCTCTGCAGGTCCAAACCGTTCTGGCCGCAGCTGACAAGCAGCAGCTTGGACAACCTGGAAGAGCATAGTCGGAAGTACATGCGGGCCATCCTGTACGGGCGCATTGTCCTGGAGCAGGCATTGTCCTCGCCCCCTCTCTTCAGCCCTGCCCATGAAGTAGCCAGACAGATTCAGATCATCAACGCCTATTGCAGAGAAGCAGAACTCCTCCAGGAGCCGATCCACGACACACTCTGGGACCTCCTGGATGAACTCATCGAAGCACACAGCCGCATCTCACAGACATCCCTCTTTGCAGAGTCGGTGAAGGCCTCCATCAGGGAGACTGCCAACGAGTTCCTCAAAATACTTCCACAGTTCAAGAGAAGGCTGGCACAAAGGGAATATGACTTCTGCTTGATGACTGCAAAGAAGCGACGTATGCTACTCAAGATGTATACTCTAGGTTAGTATGCCTATCATTAAAGAATGTTTGACTTAGTGACCCCCAAACATTGTCTTGATTTATGCATTTAAAATTAATGTCTCAACTGTTTTCTAAACATTTAGAGGCATGTATGGAGAGCTTCATCAACTTATTTATATGACAATGTTGATCTTCCTTGATGAAGATCTGAATAGAGGACAAATCAGATGACATAGTGTGAAACCCATACAAATTTTTAGGAAAGCAGTTTCATCCTTTTTAGTTGTTGATGATGTCAGTTAGCAATGACACTCCTTTATTCATAAAATGCCTAATCTAATTGGAAATATGCACAGGAGATACATTTATGTCAATGCAATGGAAACAAATGACACAAATGTATGGAAACAAAAGTGTAAGTGAGTTCTGTTACAGTTTGTACATGATGAAATTCATTGTTTTGTTACCTTACAGGAGTGTTTGTGAATGGACGTAGAATGAAATCCAAGCCCACTGCTACCATTGAAGCCATGGAGAAGCTATACAACCCACAGGTGTCCGTGGTCCTCCAGCACAGAGGAGTCGAAGGTAAAGACATAATAAGAATAATAATAAGAATAATGTATTGTATATACCCCGGGAACAGTGCTGCCCCAGGGACCTATTCCATAAAAAGTTGCATTTAAACGCAACTTTAGTTTCAACCAATCTGGACGCATATTCAGGACATGTGTGTAATTTTCTGAGTTGATTTTAAATGCAAATTTCTTTGCAATAGGGCCCAAAACAATTGTTCTCCCAGTGGGCCCTGCTGTTGCCGCATAGAGCAGTTATTGCCTCAGTTTTATTGGATTCTGGAAAGCAATCATACAATATGCCCATTTTCCACTGGTGCTCTATGCTAAATTGAACACAGTTTGGTCACTTTTAAACGATCCCCAATTTCACCTGGGTAGAGTCCTGCACAATGTGGACGAGTTTCTTGCTGAACGAAATTTACATCATGAGTCGGATTAAAGACTAGAGTCAGAACCACTACACCATACCTCTTTCACATCATCACAAAAATCAAAATTAAATCTTAACTAGATGGATAAACTAGGCAGGAATCTACAATGTAAAAAAAGAGTATGCAAATTAAAGTTACTCTGATCCTGAAAATGATAAAGTTTATGATCTTAACACTTCTAAGTTATATTCAAGCATAATGAAGCTACTCGGTATTTGAACAAAAAAAAAAATCCCCACTTCGATGATTTTAAACCATGGTCATAGGCCTCGTTGCAGATAGTGTCTTTCATACCTTTTGCCATAATCAATTCGTGTTTGATGTAAAAAAAAGTTGTAAAAATGGAATGAAGTTCTAAATGGAAGTCTTATCACCCTCACCAGATAGAAATGTGATATCTCCATGATTTTCATTTTTGATGAGCAGCATGAATATATCTTATTTTAATACTGTTGATACTTTTCATCAGGTGATGATGGACATTATGCAACCGACTACAGTGACAAGCAGCTATCCACTGGTACTGCAGCCTATAGGTTCAAGCAACGGCAGGCTCCAGCCATCATTATGGAGGAGAACGAGGAGGAGGAGGATGATGAAGATGAGGGCCTGCTCCCAGTCTGGCTAAGACCTCAATCATCTGCATCAGTGAGTTCATTTTTAACCCATTGATTACTGTAACCAGATCGCCCCTTCTCAAAGTGCATGGAATTAATAATTCAATAGTCAATGGATTTCAACGGCACATGGTGTATTTTAAAGATTATGAGTTAAAAGTCTAATGGCAAGACGTGAATTGATGTGGGCAGTGTCTTTGTAAATGATGCATGTATAGGATGTACTTAGAGGGTGTTGATCAAAATCAACTGCACATCAACTGCAACTTTGCAAATTGTGACATGCATTTTCATACATGCACGGTATGCGCATTTAACAAGACGCGCATAAAACAATGATTTTGATTGGCACGTTCTAATCAATTGCAAATTTTGAACAACACCCTCTTAGGGGGTGTTGCTCAAAATCAACTGCAAATCAACTGCAACTTTGCATATTGTAACGCGCATTTTCATTCGCGCACAGTATGCGCATTTAACAAGACGCGCATAAAACAATGATTTTGATTGGCACGTTCCAATCAATTGCAAATTTTGAACAACACCCTCTTAGTTTCCTGCAAAATAAATGTAAGCTCCAGATTATGTTTAAGAGAATGCTCATGCCATCAAGACGAAACCAGAAAAATGTCAAAATATCCAGAATTATTTTTCAATAAGTCATACCAGACTAAAATGTTCTCTTTCCCCTTGGTGCCCTTAATAATTTTAGACAAAAATTGACAGTAAAACGTTAAACTGAAGCTTTGCAGTATGGCTGCACAATTTTTTTTTTTTTTTTAAATGCTTTGCAATTTCCAGTTGAAAACTCTTTTTATATCCTCTATATTGGCAAATCGTTATTATTGTAGTAAGCCTCACAGTATTTTTTTTTAAATGTCAATCTTTCACTGGATCCAGACATACAAATAAAAGTAGGCCAAATTTTGCATCTGTTACGGTTTACATTTCATAGCTTGGCTGAAACACAATATGTCGTTTACTGTAATAAGAACAATTTGTCGATATTGGGTATCAAATAGAGGTCTCGATGGGGCTTTCCCTTAAACCTTTTATTTCACTATCGGTACTTCAATAGGTATGATTAGTGAAAAGAAAATAAAAGCAGGTCTTGTTTATCCAGGGGTGCTGCTGAGGATCTTACAAACCATTCGCTCAGTGGACCCTGAAATGAGATAAATATCATATTATTAGATATTATCATGAGATTTTTTTGTAGGAAATATTCTTGAATTTATTGAGTAATGAAATAAGTCTTACTCTTCATTTACATATTGATATTATGATAGATGCAATTTATATAACGCATGTATCGACTGAGTGGAATGCTCAAGGCGCTTTGCATTATTATTACCCTAGCTTTAGCCAGACTTACATCAGCACAATTTGCATTTCAATTAATGAATATTCCTGCCAAGTACCCATTCACCTCACCTGGGTTGAGTGCAGCACAACGTGGATGAATTTCTTTCTGGATGAAATCAACGCCATGGATAGGATTCAAACCTATGATCCTCTGGTTGATAGGCGAGAGTCAGAGCCACTATTCCATGACACCTCCACATATGATTTCAATCTTCCTTACTTTGTGTAATTAGACCTCAATATCCAACTCTCTGTTTCTGATCTTTTTTGACAGGTCCTGTCTGGCGTGTCCTCGATCAATGATCGTGATGAGGATGAGTTAGCAGCTCTGATGTATGGCATCCCAAGTCGTATGGGAACGTCTGTGTCCATGGCATACAGATCTCAGAGGTATGCATCTACACTATGGTTGGATGTCAGCCATTTTGTCATCTAACATGGCAACAGGCTAAATGTTGAGAAATGATGATCCTGAATTTTCATATTTCCCATGAAAACTTGAATAAATGTCCATTGTTTATTAGCATTTGTGCTTCTATTTTCCACTTTTTTAACATAATTGGGTATTGTAACATTGTGAATAAATGTTTGTTCTAAAACATTAAGAAAACACAACAAGCAAATAGATGTTTTTCAACTGCCTTCAACCATTTTTATTGCACTAAGATACAGTTATGGTGATGATATTTAATCAAACGTATAGTTAGATTTGATTTAGTTGATTTGAGTTTGACCTGGTTTGTTTTTCTATTGGTGTATATTACATGGAATCTTTTTGCTGTTGTTACTTCTTTTTTATTGATTAATTTCTTTGATACAGAGTAAACCTCTCAGTTGGCAAATAATGCTATACAAGGAAGCACATTGATGTAGAACTATCATTAGTTTTTTTGTCTCTTAATCCATCCAATTGTAAGCTCTATAATTATCAAGTCAATATTGATTTTGTTTTCAAATCACACTTCATCATTGCTGTGATTGCAGTCTGTCACCTGTGTAGTGTTTCACCAAATCGCTCTTTAAGTTACAAACAACTTTAATAAAGACTTGAGTATATTATCAAGTCTAATACCCCAAAGATTCTCGATTATTCAGCATAAGAACTGATACCAGTCATGCGTAAAGTAGTTCTTAAAGTCTCTTTTAACTTGGTGATACACTGCCCAGGTGTACTTTCATACTTAGACAATTCATCGTCCATATTCATATGCACGATAAAGAGCGATATCAGGAATGTCCAATATGCAAAGGCTGGCCTCAAATTAGCCTAAGGCAATCCAAGACAATGGCTTGCCTTGGTGCGTTCTTTGTATTTCCTATAGCTCTCTATTGTTTAGCCTTGAGTAGAAAAGTGCCCTTCATCAAAATGGTCTTGTATATAATCCACTGATGAAATCCTATTTCAAGGCCTGCAAAGGGTTAGACTAACATGTTTTATGTAATTGTTTGTGGGAATGACGTATAATATTCAATGTGTATATTTTGTTTTCTTGTCAGTGCTGCGTCACTTCAGGGTAAGCCGCCATCAAGAGAGGGTTCGTCAGGTTCTCTGTCCAGACCTCGTCCGTTATCCACGACATCTCACCACTCCTCCCGGGACTCGCTGCTCCCTGCCGGTCGTCTCGATCGCAACTTCCAAGACATTCCAGAAGAGCTCTGATCAGTAAGATATTCAGGGCGGTGTTTCACCAAGTCGTTCTCAAAGTTACGCACGGCTTTCAGAAAGACTGGAGCATTATCGAGTGCGATATGCGTAAGATTCTACATCATTCAGCTCAAGATCTGTTACCAGTCGTGCATAAAGTCGTTCTTAAAGTCTTTCGTAACTTGGTGAAACAGTACCCAGGTAGCAAGTGTTGATGTCATACTCTATGAGCAGGAGAGACAAAGGAATTGGACCAAATTAAACGACTCCATTCAAGCATTTACAATAGCTTCAGGAACACAAAAGAAAGTAGCTTCCCTGTTTATCGACTGGACAGGTGCAACACGTCAACATTTCTTCACATACTACGAGGGAAGGACATTTTGTGTGCCTCTAGCTGTTATGAATGCTTTAAAGGGATTAGTTTACTTTGTCCAAGTCCTTTGTCAAAAAAATTTCATTATGTACTTTATTGCTTTTGCCCTTTCATACTTATTTCTCTTGGTTTGTTTCCCACAATTTTTTTTTTTATTTTTTTTCTATGAAAATCATTAGCTCTTTTATTACAATCATAAAAATGAATGGATTAAAACCATTATGAGTGATAATAATGATACCTATACAAATTTTTTACTTAAATCAGAATTTGCATCAATTTAGTTTTGTACATTAAATCACGTATTTTAACAATTGCAGGTCTAACATTCACACATAATGTTGCGTATCTTCTAAACTGATCTTGATTTTGGTCTCAAGAGTTGCACGAGACTCGATAGAAAATGTCGTGAAACGCGGTTACAAGAGATTTTTGCATTGAAGGTGACCTTAAAGGTCCTCCCCCAGTCATTTAAGGGTCAAGAGTGAATAAAAAATGTTCAACTGTCAAGGGGGATGATATAGAAATAACCATTGGAGGTCATTAGTAAAGGGTCATTAGCTCCAGTCAACAAATTTGGTCTTTAGCTAAAATAGATGACCGATCCCCTGATAGGTTTCAGATAATTGTTTTAAGTCCGATCCTTATCACTGTTGTGTAAATGTTAGATATTCAAAAGGAATTTTATTTATTTTTTGGATGATGCACGCTGTGTTCTTCAGAGACAACTCATTCCATCATGTACTTTGTCTTTTAAACTTGATGCAGGCAATAGTTGTTTTCAATGAACTTTTACACTCGCCTGAAGGAAACTACCAACTTCTTTTGATAATGTTTTTGATCAAATTGCCTACATGAACAAGGTAACCCTCACAAAATATATGAGAATGATGGAAGTCTGTACATAGTTTTTTAATTAATGTTTACATCATATTTGGACTTAGTTTTGATCATTTCAAAGACATCAATATGTCATGATGACTGACAGCCTTATTTTGTGTGCGAACTTCTTATTTTATTTTGATGCATATTTGTAAGAATTTAGAGATTGAACTTTGTTTGATACATTTAAGATTGTGATTTTGTACAATATGTGTTGTGTTTTTTAGAATACTTCTTTTACATCAATCATTTCATTTACTAGATTGTGTAATCATCTTTTTTAATCTGAAAAGGAGTGAATTTCCTGACTATTGTGTCTTTCTAAATTGTATAAAATATCTTTAATATCTGAAATGTGTATATTTTGTGATTTTTAATCATTGACTACATGTCTTTCATAATTATTAAGAGTGTATATGATTCTTATAATCTGTTTATAATGACTAAAATAATATCATGTATTCATATGTAATCTTATTCCATGTCTGATCCACCTTGAATGTCAGAACTTTAATTAATCATTAGAATTTACAGCAACATGTTGCATGTTTTTGGATGTTGATATTGTAATGTATTACCTCTATATTTTGACATGACTTGATAATATATTTATCATTGGCTACACTTATATAGCGCCTAATGCCAATGTTTCTGTATAGGAATATATGCACATTCAAATAATATAGAAATATACAATGACTCTCGAGGTTCTGGTTAAAACTATTCGCACGAATGAACATCGGATAGTACCATACTCCCGAGGGCCAACGGCCCGAGGGAGGTTGATACTATCTGATGCTCATGAGTGCGAATAGTTTAAGCCAGTATCGAGAATCAAGTCATTGTATATTACTTTTATATCCCTTCTTACAACAACAACATTAACAATAAAGTAGTCTATTGCAGCAGATTAAATAATCTTACCTTGTTTTAATGATAATTTGATAATCTGATAAATTGTTTTTCTAGTCTCTGGCTCGTCTTCTCGTTGAGCACATCATGCGAACGAAGTCCGCCAGAAGTTTCCCGTGCCGTGTAGCTGGGAAGCAGTGTCTCTCTCGCGCGCGGGCAGATCTCTTTTAGCCGACTGTGACGCATGCGCACGACAAAAGTACTATTCCATGGTACTATTCCATGGTACTATTCAATGGCAAACGGCTTTCTTAGCAAATCTATTCATTTTTCTCGCCTGTACACTGTCAATGCAACGAGGTTAGTGTAAGGGATATAATACTCACTATGAATGATACAGAATATTAGATCATTATGATAAATGTAATTAAACATAATTGGATCTTTGCTTCAAATAAGCATGAACTGGTCAAGAAGAGAATGTGGCACTTAGTGTATATTTCCTTTTTTGCTATAAATTACTTACTAGTCTGATGAAAATGGCAACAGTAAATACTGTATGTCCAGCTCAGACCCAAGCGTGCATGTGGCATATACTACATGCATTATTGAATTGAGAGTTGACTTTCATCAAACATTCATGATTCGATAAGCTGTCTTGGGAGCTCCAGAGGGATCCTTGCTACAGGATTAAATATTGAAACCAGAATTGTAGCAATTAGTGACAGGGTAATCCCCATGACAACGGTATAGATTAGAAGAGCAGTTAATCCCGAGCTCACTTGAAAATTGGAGTCAACATGCATAATACATATACCATCTCATAATTTAAATACTAATGACTCTATTCCAGTGAAGTTGATGTACAAATATTTGTTGTGTGTAGGAAATATTCTTTGAGGAACATATTGGGTAGTTGCTACAAAGTTGCAATTGATCGCAAATCAATTGCAAATTGTAACACACATTTTCATTCGCGTGTGATATGCACCTTTAACAAGACACGCATGAAACAATGATCTTGATTGGCGCGTTCTGATCAATTGCAACTTTCAAACATCACCCCCATAGTCTATTAGTGTATATGTGTGTTTTGATTCTGCTTTCATGAACTATCATTATTTATATTTCACAAGAATAAGAGTAATTGCATGATTTACCCACAGCAAAAATAATTGTATCCCTGAGAGGAATAAGGAAGAAAATGTAAGAAAAATGGTGTCTTTATACATTTCATAAAGCACATTTAGGGGTTTTATAATCATAGTACTCTCTTATTATATTTATGTATATTATCTATTTATAGAAATTATTTTCTGCAGAGATTCCGTCCATCTCAACAGTGAACAAATTATGATCAATAAACTACTTTTCTATTTTCACCAAAAAATGTTTCTTTGTTTGTTAATATGATTATGGTGGTGATCTTGTTGATGATGCTGAGATGATTATGATGATGGTGGTGGTGTTGATGATGACCATGGAAATGGGGATGATTAGGTTGGTGATGGGGGAGATGATAAAGATGATGATGATGATGATGATGATGATGATGATGGTGATGATGAAGTTGATGATGATGATGATGATGATGATGATGATGATGATGATGGGGGTGTTGATGATGTTGATGATGATAATGATGGTGATGATGATGATAATGATGATGAAGATGGTGATGAAGGTTATGATGATGGTGGTGATGATGATAAAGAGAATGATTATGTTGGTGATGGTGGTGGTGGTAGGGATGATGATGATGATAATGTCGATGATTATGCTGGTGATGATGATGGGTGGGGGGTGATGGTAATGGTGGAAATGATAATGATGTTGGTGATGATCGATGATGATGATGTGATGATGATGATTGATGATGATGATGATGATGATGATTAAGGTTGATGGTGGTGGTGGTGGTGATGATGATGATGATGATGATGATGATGATGATAGTAATGATGTGGATTATGATGATCGTTGTGATGATGATATGGGTGAGATGCAATAGGCATCAGATTTCCCTGTGTACTTATAACAAAAGAATATTATGAATCGATAAATATGAATACCAATTGCCTTTATCGAATTCCATCAATGTAAATAGAATATAGATAAATGCTGGTATAAAAAAAAATATGCAACTTTTCTTACATCTGGAGCTCAATTTTCCCTATTCTTCATCGGGCCTTTGTGTGTACAAAAGAAAGGGAAAAAACAATGACAGCATACTAATTGATTGTATCAAATCGCCATCAATGGAGTATTAAATGAATATGGAATGAATACATACACGACTATGAAATGGATATATGATATTCATCAACTGAATATTAAAGTTCACAAACCTTTGATATGACTTAAACTACACTTTGTTTGATAATACCTAGGAGCGAGATTCTGAATTAGTATTCTCCCCGTGTATCCATAATCTCACTTAGATGATTGCCTTTCTTTTTATTTCACTTGGAGTTTTGCAATAGACAAGAATTGATCGATGTTGAAGCCTCATAGATCACGTATCTCCGTAATTAATCCGTGTATGAAAAAAATGTAACCAGAACAAAATGTTGGCTGTACATGTCAATGACGTTCAAATGAATAAATTCCAAATTCCAAATTCCAATCAGAACAAAATGTTGGCTGTACATGTCAATGACGTTCAAATGAATAAATTCCAAATTCCAAATTCCATACTCTATTCATTCATCTGCTATATGTAATGAGTTGAGCATCTTGACCAATAGTAACCGGTAATTCCATATATATATATAACTGTCCGATTGTATTGCATTTGAAATATCAACTGAGTACAATCAACAAAAGCATCAATAACACAATTCATCACAAATTCACTTCCTCATGATATTTCATATTTTTAAAGGCTATTAATAAATGCACAATCATTTAGAAAAATGTCTGGCAAAAATGTTCTTATGCGATCAGTCCATGGATATTTTTTTTATTTGATTTTTAACATTTTCTTCAGTAATCTAGTAATCTAGAGACTTCAGATTGACGGATCAATTAAAACAAATGTCGAAGATAATGTAGCCTACTAGAAGAAAATTTGCCTTTTATAAGCAAATTGATTTAATGGCAAGATTTCCTTGAAAAAAAATCGTTAAATTGATCATTATTATCTGTGAAGGTGCTGAATTGATGTATCGAATTTAATTTTGTATAAAATCGCTAAGAGAAGAAAATAGGCGCAGGTTGTAATGACGATGGAAACGCTGCGAGATGTACATGGTGATGTAGGGTAATGAACTAGCAGAGGATTCTATCCCGAGCTCGTCAATTTTTCCCCTTTCTCTTTCCTTTTCCATTCTCCTTTTCTCCCCCTTTCCCATTTCCCTTTCTTTCCCATTACAAGCTCGTCAGTATACCCCACCCCATCCCCCCACTCTCTCTCTCTATCTCCCTCTCTCTCACACACATACATACATACACGCACACTAACACAAATACACACACACATTCTCTCTCTCTCTCTCTCTTTATCTCTCCCCTCTCTTTTACGTTCTCTCTCTCACTCACACACACACACACACACACACACACACACACACATGTATGTACATACTCTCTCTTCCTCTCTCTCACTTACACACACATACATACATACACAGACACATTATCTCTCACTTTCTCTCTCTTTCTCTCTCTGTCTGTCTGTCTGTCTCTCTCTCTCTCTCTCTCTCTCTCTCTCTCTCTCTCTTACCCACTCTCCGATGTGCAAATCCATCTTCTTCTTCTTCTATATCTTACCGCTATCCTCGATGCCATTATTATGATTATTGTAATTGTTTTTTTATATTGTGAACCTTTACCATATTTTCTTTTTTTCTTTTTATATCATAAATTGTCTTATTATTCTTACATTATATATCTATTGCTATTTATGTTGGTAACCTGTCCATCAACCCATGTACTGGGGCATTAAATCTATGGCGAAATGTGTATCTAAGAGACAGGATTAATTGCAAAATGAATCGTATCTCTTTATTTTACAGTCCCCAGGTTTCTAAGTGTGGTTAACTTTCCTTAATAAAGACATGGTAGATATATTAATCATGATAATGTTGGTTGCCTGAACAACAAAACAAAAACAAAAATAAATACACATTCTGTTTCAACGAGAGGGGAACACATAATTATATCCTTTATAAATTATTTAGCAGGTTTTTAGAGGGGGTAGTTGTCATCTTCGGGGCAAAAGCTTGCTCTGAGGGGAGGGAGCTAGATTTCTTGAAGACCCCTCTTTTTCTACTCAGGTCAACATGGAAAGAAAAGGGCGCCAAAATAATCAACCAGTGTTGCCCCCCCCCCCCCCCCCCCCCCCCCCCCCCCCCCCCCCCCCCCGAAGGGCCATCCTCGTCTTAATTAGCTTCTTACTGAATTTCTTGTGCCACCCTAACATGTCTTCATAATTCTGAAGGATAGTGCGAGAAATTGAGACGTGTTAGCAAGAAGATGACATCTTGACCATTTTGTGCAATTGGCTCATGGGACCAATTGCAATTACGCCGACTAATTCACTCATGTCCCTTTTCTAAATTTGCATATAATCAATCATATATCGCTGCAGATTTTTCTGGATTGACAATATTTTAGCGATTGTATACTCAATTTATATCATGAAATTACCTTTTCTCTTTGTAGTTCAAAATAATATCCTGAATCCTCCAAAACGAAATAATATTATGCCAACACTAACAATCCCACAAAATTGGACTTTAAAGTGTGATCGAACAACGATTTATTACGTCTCACTTCGCACATGCATATATTGAATGCAAATCAAATGACGTCATACATCGTTCTAAAAGATGAGACAGCTCTCGATGTGTCAAATCTTTAAGACACAGCTAAGAAGCCTATATATAGGACGAAAGCTTACATGATTTTTTTTTTTGGGGGGGGGGGGGCAAAGATCGAGGATGAAAAAATGCAGGTTGATTGATTATCGTGTTTGTGACTTTACTAGCATCTAGCCGAGGAATCTTGATGCATGCAAAATCTTGGGTTGCAAAAGCCCTCTAACCGACCGTCAACGCAAGAAGAGAATCTCCTAGCTTGGTCATTCAAAACGACTGCTATCCAGACTACGAGCCTGTGATTCTCTGCATGCAGAATCGCCTAGTCTAATGTAGCAGACTTGTCTCTTACAACGACTGCAGTCTACGATCGAGGCCTCGTGTAAGCATTTGTAAAGGATACGACTTTGCATAAGTGTACATGATACTTTATTATTTGTGTTATCATTATTTTTTCCTTCCTTCCATTTTTTTCAAGAAACGTAGAGAAATTCAATTCAATTCAAAAAATCATTTTCTTTTTTGCCCAAACAAAAATGAATAAATAAATGAATGATGTACAGGCTAGCAATTGTAATCAAAATGATAGGATATTTTGTGAAATAATGATGCAGTGATCCAATTTATATATATATTAAAAAAAACGTACTTTTATGACGAAGATAATACCGTAGAAGATGAAACGATAGCCAAACAAAAGGAGCTGCAGAAGAAGAAGAGGTATGGTAATTATTTATGTCTTGGGTCGGGCGTTTTCTTTGCAAGCTATAAAAAGCGCAGCGACCACAGAAGTAGTAGAACGGACACAGAAACCCTTCAGTTTAAACTGATTTATGTTTCCCTTTTCATGTTTAGTTCGTGTACGCACTTATCAGTTGCTTGTCCTTTTTCAAGTGCAATTAAAAGTAACGGTTCCTTTTATCATGGACGTAGCTATTTTTTTTACTTGTATTGTTAAAGACTTTTAAAAATAGACATTTTTGTTGCACCCTCTGATAAAACAAATAACTACGGTAATCGTTCGTGCGCATCTCCAAACCTTTGGAACAATTTACTTTCTACACTTAGAACTGCTGATTCTGTTGGACATTTCAAAACACTTCTTAAAACCCACCTTTTCAAACAGCTATAAATTTTCTTCTTTCGTAACTCTTTTATTTAATCACATTGAGATCTTTTTCAATGGTATACGGTGCGCTATAAAAGAACTGTCTTATCATCATTATTATTATTATCATAATTATTATTATCATCATCATCATCATCATTATTATTATTATTATTAGTAGTAGTAGTAGTAGTAGTAGTAGTAGTAGTAGTAGTAGTAGTAGTAGTAGTAGTAGTAGTAGTAATAGTAGTAG
>BQKZ01003167.1:16539-30533 GCA_036244855.1 Temnopleurus reevesii
CCCCCCCTCATCATGCCCATCAGGTATTAAGCCGGCATTTAGCCGTTTAATACATGGGAAGTACGAGTCTGGTATGGCACTCGAACTGTTTACCCCAAACACGTTTTCTTGTCTTGATCTAGTGTCTGATGCGACGAGACAAAACGTTTGGTGTATACCCGGCTGTTCACAGTACTTTGAATCGTGAATGGGGTATTACAAATTTTGGTTTTTATTCCACAACGTATTTAGGATTACTCGTAAAAATTGACGAAACCGGGTGAACAATTCCTGTAAAGAAAATAAAAGAGAAAGAAAATAGTGTGTATGTGTGTGTGTGTGTGTGTGGGGGGGGGGGGGTAAATTTCATTCCGTCAGCCAGCTGAAAAAAAAACGATACTCACTTATATCCCCCCCCCCCCTCTTTTTCCTCCTTGTATTCACATTGCCCTTGGTTCCATGCATATTTCTCTTTCTTTCCAAAATTTTACTGGGCGTCTATCTGTCAACTTAACCCCTGGATAAGACGCCTTCTACTCGTATGATGTATTCCAAGCTTGACCCCAACATGCCCAAGTTGATACTCAATCACATTGGCAGATTGGAGTGCTCCAAGCGATATCATTATCAGAATCATGCTTTTAAGTTGATCAAATTTAGGAAGAAACATACCTTTTACTGTTTACGATAATGTCTCTTTCAGAAATCATTCTGTTTTCCAATAATGACAAATTCCGAGTGTTTAAAAGTCATTCTAATACGTAGCCTGGAGGGAAAATGATTTAGACTCTATCAAAGCTAGTGGTCCCTCTGAAAATGGTATAATGCGCTTACAGCTTAGCCATAAAATGCACTTACTGCATGATGTTTTTGGTTGTGGTTTCTCCTTGAGAAACAATATTCGTTCATAAAAAAATTGTCCCTTTAAATAAACAAAATATTGATTTTTTTTTATTGTCAATCAGCTTTTATGAAAAAAATTTCCAAACTGCTTGAGAAAAATTAATAAAAAGATGAACATGATGAAAATGAAAACTAAGGATCCAGGGGAGAGGCGGGGATATGTGAATGTAACCCTTCCCCACATATTTTCAGTAAAATTATACCTGCAAATGATGCAAATATGAAAGAAATCCTCATAATAATGCAATCCTTCCATTTCGAATAACATGTTTTTACAACTCAAGCGCAGCTTTGCGTTTTGAGGTCAAAGTCTGTCCAGCGTTCATGAAACTTTAAAAGACGCTTCGTGAACGAAGAGAGGATGCTTGACCTTAGCGTTAGCTAAGTTTCACTATACGTCTATTGTTCATGAAACTTCAAAGACGCTCCGTGAACGAAGAGAGGATGCTTGACCTTAGCGTTAGCTAAGTTTCACTATACGTCTATTGTTCATGAAACTTCAAAGACGCTCCGTGAACGAAGAGAGGATGCTTGACCTTAGCGTTAGCTAAGTTTCATTCATCCGTACAGCGTTCATGAAACTTTAAAGACGCTCCGTGAGCAAAGGAAGGATGCTTGACCATAGCGTTAGCTAAGTTTCATTCATCCGTCCCACCAGCGTTCATGAAACGTTAAAAACACTCCGTGAACGGAGAGAGGGTGCTTGACCTTAGTGTTAGTTAAGTTTCATTCATGCATCCAGCGTTCATGAAACTTTAAAGACGCTCCGTGAACGAAGGGAGGATGCTTTACTTTAGCGTTAGCTAAGTTTCATTCATCCGTACAGCGTTCATGAAACTTTAAATACGCTCCGTGAACAAAAGAGAGGGTGCTTGACCTTAGCGTTAGTTAAGTTTCATTCATGCATCCAGCGTTCATGAAACTTTAAAGACGCTCCGTGAACGAAGGGAGGATGCTTTACTTTAGTGTTAGCTAAGTGTCATTCATCCGTACAGCGTTCATGAAACTTTAAAGACGCTCCGTGAACAAAGGGAAGATGCTTGACCTTATAGCGTTAGCTAAGTTTCATTCATCCGTCCAGCGTTCATGAAACGTTAAAGACGCTCTGTGAACGAAGGGAGGATGCTTAACCTTAGCGTTAGCTAAGTTTCATACATCCGTCCAGCGTTCATGAAACTTTAATGACGCTCCGTGAACGAAAGGAGGATGCTTGATCTTAGTGTTAGCTAAAATTTCGTTCATCCGTTCATCAAAAGTGCATTTCAGATACTTCAAATGTGTTATCGTGCCTTAAAAGAGCATCTTTACCAGAGAACATTTTATAAAACCTACATTAAACATCCAGGTTTGGGGCTTAATTTATTTGTGTTCTTCATTTTATAAGTTTAGAGGGATCAATCTTATTTCCACTTATGTTGTCCGAGTATATCTATACATCATGGATTCCAACGACCTAACGTTTTCAATTAGATGAGTGGCGCCACGTATCCTTTGACAGGGGTAATAATATTGTTAGAGCGCTTTGGGCCGTATGGGAAAAGAAATAATATCATTATTGTTATCATCTTCCGTATTAAATGTTTCCAATGTTTCCATATGCATGGACTGTGTGGTCATAAATGGCTTGATTTCCCATAGGATTTCGGTTAAGCCCCGGTAACATAGGGCCGCGGAAGCAACACGATTCACCCCGAATCGTTGTTCTGAGGCAGCTAACTGTGAATTAACAAAGAGTCGGGGTGAATCGTGTTGCTTCCAGGGTCCTATGTGACCCGGGCTTTAGATGTTAAATTTCTCTGATCTAAAATGGCATTGATTGCAAGTGATTATTGGGGATATCTTAAAGCCCAAAGACAGTTTTGGTAATGATTAAAAAATGTGAATTTTACGGGATGTTTATCAAGACATATGTATCTATGTACACATTTCGAGACCAAATCATATTTTTTACGAATTGATTCTGTTTGAAAATTTGAATTTGACCGCTAAATCATATTTCGCGCCCTCTCTTGATGATAACAATATTTTGTTTGTTATCGGGCATAAGCAAGTTTATTTCTTAATTTTGACAAAAGAATAAAAACAGGTATACACGAAAATAAAATTCTGAAATTTTCATCCGATTCTGTGCACGAGAAAGTAAATATTGAATAAGTATCGGGTTACACGACACTGAGATATTTTGCACATTTTAGGTTATAATGTTACCAAAACTCATTTGCTTTTCATACAATCTTTTGTGCAATATATTCATGATACTATATTTCATATCATTTAGATTTTAGGACAAAATCTGGAGAAAAAAATGTTCACTTTTACCAAAACTTTACTTGAGCTTTAATTCCTTAAATGATATCACTCTCTCTGCGCACACTGGGTGCTGTGTATATGGTCAAACATTGAGTTATGTTTTCTAACTGCCAAGTTGCATTTAAGGAAAAACACAATTTAAAGGGAGAATAGGATTTTGGGAAAGTTTTTACAGATAAAATTTTTGTGACTAATGATTTTTTTTTCATATAACTCGATAATTTTCTTACGAAATCGTAATAATGGGAAATTATGATTTGATATTGCTAAGAAAGGGAATGCAGTAATTTTAAAGTGAGAAAACAATGTGAAATAATCTCAATTTATNCAGCGTTCATGAAACTTTAAAGACGCTCCGTGAACGAAGGGAGGATGCTTTACTTTAGTGTTAGCTAAGTGTCATTCATCCGTACAGCGTTCATGAAACTTTAAAGACGCTCCGTGAACGAAGGGAGGATGCTTGACCTTAGCGTTAGCTGAGCTTCTTTCATCCGTTCATCAAAATGCCTTTCAGATTTTTTTTCAAAGGTGTCGTTGTGCCTTTAAAGAGCATCTTTGCTAGAGAGCATTTTAAACCCCATGCAGGGTTGGGGTTAAATTTCTTTTTTTTTTCTTTTCTGAGATTAGATATATATATACATGTATATACATCATGGATTCCAACGACCTAATGTTTTCAATTAGATGAGTGGCGCCACTTGTCCTTTGACAGGGGCGATAATATTGTTAGAGCGCTTTGGGCCGTACTGGAAATAATATCATTATTGTTATTATCTTCCGTATTAAATGTTTCCAATGTTTCCATATGCATGGACTATGTGATCATAAATGGCTTGATTTTCCCTTAGGATTTCGGTTAGATGTTAAGCCGAGAGTTAAATTACTCTGATCTAAAATGGCATTGATTGCAAGTGATCTCTCTGTGCACACGTTGCAGTGTATGGTCAAACATTGAACTAAGTTTTTTAACTGTCAAGTTGCAGTTAAGGAAAAACGAAATTTAAAGGGAGAATAGGATTTATGGCAAACTCTTACAAGTTAGATTTTTGGGACAATGAATATTTGCAAGATTTTCTAATATAACTCGATAATTTTCTTACGAAATCGTAATAATGGGAAATTATGATTTGATATTGCTAAGAAAGGGAATGCAGTAATTTTAAAGTGAGAAAACAATGTGAAATAATCTCAATTTATTTGATGCTACTATAAGAATGGTAATTTGGGTCAAGTTCTGAAGAAAAATGGATGAATCATTTTTATTCTTTTTCATTGTTTTCCCTAAATTGTTCATGTCGTAAAAGATCAATTTCCTTGTTAAAAGTCATGTATTCCTTAGACTCCCCTTTTCTCAGTTTCATTGATTTTTCAGTGAAATGGATGATCTGCGCTTGTTCCCTCTGTAGAATGCCCGCTGTATTATGTGATAATAAAATGACAAATGAATATTAACTTAAATTGTATTAAAATACTAATATCTTCTATCGTATTTTTTTTTCTGGAGAGAGTGAGATGTTAAGTACATGCACACCAACAATATGGCAAATCCGGGTGGAAAGTCAAGATATGTGCAAGTTGTGAATGTGTGTGTGCATGATAATGGGTATAAACATTAAGTTATCGTCCGGTTTTTTTTCCGAAGTGACGGGATCCAAATTGTATTGTTGCATACAGACAAAGAAATCCCGACATAGCGCCAATTCAATGGGTATGATTTCTAACAACGTATCTATTGAAGAACACGTTTCAATTGATTTGCAACTAATTTCGTGTAACAATACCGTCTGGCTCTCGTCACTTCGTGAAAACACGGACGATATGGACTGCGTATGGGAGGGGGTTGGGGCTACAGCTGACCCCCTTCCCCAATTTTTAGAAAGTTAATATAATGGAGTGTGACAAAAATATGATAAAATACAGTAGCCCCCCCCCCCCCCNTCCGTGGTGCCTGGATTCATTTCACAACGTAAGGTGTCTACCATCGCTGGTTGATGAGTGTTATAACCATGGTAACAGGGGGCGGTTCCACAACCTTTGACACGCCGGTGTCATTAGGCGATTGGTTCCACAGGAGACGATTAGATCCTTCGGACAGAATCGCCTAAATATGCCCTTGCCGATTGGATCCGCACTTTGCTTCCAAAGTTCCTTCTGACATCAAATGCTACAATATATCGATAAAGATATTTCCATCAGATGCTTTGCACCCCCCCCCCCCCCCCCCGCAAAGAAAGAGACAGACAGATACAAAGAGATTAAAGAGATTAACGGAATTGGAGACGTATATAGAATTAAGGCTATGTCTGGGTCAGATGTTTCTTCCTTTTCCTTGATTAAAAGCAGAAAAAAATCAGACGAACATATAGAAACAAAAACTTTAAAGCAAATCGGACACTCAATAAGAAAGATATGAATATATCTAACACAATATAACAACTTTTGGTCATGTGTTATGAAAAGATTTATCCGCGCATGGTGCGCTTTGATCATGCATAAGCTACCAGCCGGTCGCTGATAAATCAGTCTTAAATCGCTCGTATCTTGAAATATACTGGATCAATTGGCCATGATGGTTAGCATTTTTAAATTGAAATTGACAGCGGCTAATTTACGGAGGCACTAATGGGATGTCGCTTATAATCAACTGCAAATCAACTGCAAATTTGCAAATCGTAACGCGCATTTTCATTCGCCCACGGTATATATACATGATATATGCGCATTTAACAAGACGCGCGTGAAACAATGATTTCGATTGGAGCGTTCCGATCAACTACAACTTGCGATCAATTGCAACTTTTGAGCAACACCCCTTAAGAGGCATACATGATTATGACGAGAATTTTCACCGCAACAGCTGCCGTCCTTCTGAACTTCATTTTCTTCATTTGGTTAAGTTACTGTTCTATCATATAAAAAATGCTTTTCGCAATTCGATGTTGTTTTCAGCGTCACTTTGGGGCCTCCGTAATTTTTAGATTTTCACGAATGAAGGAAAGGAAAGGAAAGGATGTAGTTTAGAGGCGTGTATCAATCAATTCTTAATATTTACGCCAGAAGAAGAAGAGAGAAAGAGGATCGCCATCTTAACGTCTCCATCCGAAAAACGGTATGCGACCAGGCTTCGAACCCACAGGCAGGAACTAACCCAAGTCTATGACTGTCCCGAACAGCTTGATTTCAGGCGCACGCCACGACACCTCAGTCAAGACGAACCAAAGAGCTTTATAAAGCTCTTTGAGAAGAACAAAAATGTCATCTTTATTTGATTCTCAATGTTATACCTTGAAATAAAAAAAAAAAATAAACACAAGCAAGCTGATGAGTTGTTGATGTAGGTAGGATCACATGAAGTCAATTAAGGGTCAGTTCATAATCCTTTTGAGATATAATTAGCCATTCAAATTAATCTAGCCAATGAACAGAAAATAGCATATTGGAATTTATTCATTTGAACGTCATCGACATATACAGCCAGCATTTTGTTGTATATGCACTCTGTGTTATTACGAATTAAATTTAATGTGAAAATTACAAAATATTGTTAGAGTATAATATTTCCCACATGATGACTGGTTTAGGGGCTGCTGAATGTCTTGATAAAAGGACAGGCTGAAAGAGGGGTGGGAGAGGGATGTTTTTTTGTTTTTTTTTTATTTTTTACACAGCCATTATGATGGGATACTAACAATCCTGCCTCTTTATTTTACCCAAAAGACACTCAATTCTTTTATTTTTCATCAGAACATTCAGGAGGATAGACTCCTGATGATAAGAATGTTTTAGTCAAGTAGAATCCCAGCAGGACCATGACAAATTGCAATAACGCTGATTTATCGTTGAATATGATAGTCTAGACGGTACTAAACTCAAATCCGGTGGGTGTCACTTGGGCACCCTTGGGGAAAATGTTTTATTGGAATTTTAACATTTTACAGAGGCACTAAGGTGACAGACATGTACGAGATTTTTTTCGCCACAACAGCATTCACTCCTTTGGAATCTCATTTTCGGTGTCACTTTAGGGCCTCCGTAATTTGTCGATATCCACGAATGACGAACAATGAAAATGTCATCTTGTCATAAATTCTCAGTGCTATATCTCAAGCGGATATGATGAGACCCTCAATTTACTTCATATGGCCCTGTATTACCAAATCCCCAGCTTGCTCTTGTGTTAACTTTTTCATTTGAAGGTATAGCACTGATAAAAAATTGACATTTTCGTTTTTCGCCATTCATGGATATCGAAAAATTAAGGAGGCCTTAAAGTGACACCGAAAATGAGATTTATAAAGGACAGCAGCTGTTGCAGCGAAAAAAAGTCTCGTATATGTCTGTCACTTTAGTGTCTCCGTAAAATTTTAAAATACCAATATTTTTTTCCCCCCAAGGGTGCCCAAGTGGCACCCACCGGATTTGAGTTTAGTACACCCTAGACTATCATATTCACCAATAAACCAGCATTATCATGGTATGTCACGCTTTGGGTAAAAATCGGGTCAATTCTCTCCGGCTATTTATATTTAGTTCATTATCGGGAGTATCGCGATATCATCTTCCCTGATCCACCCGTGCTTATAAACAAAAAAGAAGCAACATATTGATTACGGTGTTTATAGTGAATCGTATGCATGGTTATCAACGTTTGAATTAATTTATATAAATATTTATGCGTATATTGTAGCATCCAAATCTTAAAACAATATACGTCTGGGACTGGGCCGAAAATATCTTGCTTTGATTAAAAGCATATAAATTAGTCCAACATATAAAAAAAATTAAAGTAAATGGAGCGATTAATAAATTATGAATGTTTAAAAACAAATACGGGAATAGGGTTTTTCATGCGAATTGGCAACTTTTGGTCACGTGTTATGATTTTTTACTTTATCATAACTTATTGTTTTAAGAACCCTTTTCGGCCCATAGATATATTCTATACAAATATTCAAAACGTTGAATCAATAACAATTTAATGTACCAGCACACATGTATTTGTCGATGAAAAAGAAAATAGTATGTGGGTTAAAGCTTTGAAAAGAGAGGTTTTGAAACAATAAGATATAAGAACTCCTTGCAGACAACTGCATGACATACGTCATATCACGTGACCAAAATTTGCCAATTTGCATGGAAAACGCTTTTGAGTTATATTTTCATTGAAATGTTCATAACTTTCTTTTATAATTTGTTTGATCTACTTCAAACCATGTTTTTATTTGTTCGTCTGATTTTTCTGCTTTTAATTGACGAAGATTTTGTCGACATCATTTACAAGACTCACATTTAAACTGTCATAAACGTTCAAAAATATTTCTTAATCAGTCCCTAGGGATCATTAACGAATAAATGATCATTCTTCTTCAAAATAGATTTGACAGCATTGTTTTTTTAACTAATATATTTTTTAAAATAAAAACAAATGCATTGTAACTTTTAACGAGGCGGTCTTTAGCAAAACAGATGGACCTGAACATTGTTTCGGTATGAAACGTAGTGGGTATTTTCCCAGAAAATGTACGCGTGTTTTTGGCCGTGGCGGATTCACGTACCTACCTCAAGCATGTCAAGGAGACAAGTGTTCGCATATTATTTTGAAAGGTATGAAATTGAAAACTGAATATTACACTTCTCAGCACGCTAGATTCATCCCACCCATAAACTTGGCAATCAATCTTCGACTTAATGAACGCTTGACACTTCAATTTTCACAGGAATCCCCATTAGTAACCCATGGGCGATCATTCCCACCCATAACGGAATTAAATACAACCCTGCAGTGAATAGTAATCAGGATAATAGTGATTGTTCTTGGTTGTTCGGTCATGCATCGGATGTATAATTGTGCTCACATGGGTGCCATACGCGGATTTAATAAGTATTTGATGATTATTTGTATTCAGCCCAGCCTCTCGTCTTAACCAGAAATAGTGGGCTTCCGAAATTGAAGGACGGTGACTTGTAGACGGTATAACACGCGTAGGCATCTGATGTGCGCATTGCAAGAAATAAATAAAATGCAACAGCAAGAAAAGAAAAAAAAGAAGAAAAAAAGGAATTTTTATAATCACAAAGAGTGAGGATTGTTGTGAAATTGCAAACAAAGAGCTTTCGTCTGCGTTTTATTTCACCTTTTCTGTGTATTCAGCTTAGTAGACGATTGAGGTCAGCAATATTGTGCTAAATAGAAAATAAAAAAATAAATGTATACATAAATGTGTACAAAACTGAAAATAAGTGCATACATAATAGAAAGGGTTATGGATGGAGCACTCCATTCAAATCCATTATTATATCGGGTATGGAGGTCCAAAAGGATATTGACACATACAGTTAACAAAGAATGCTTAATCATGGGATTTTGGAGCCTGTAAAATAAAAGATGCAATTAAACTTGTGATAAATATCAATCGTAAATCTATGGCGAAACGTGCACGATAGAGATACGATTAATTCCCAATCAAATATATCTCGTTTATGTTACAGGCCCCTAATCTTGAATGAGGACATCGTCTTGAAGATGACGTCATCCAGAATATCAACATGGCCTCTATCTTTTCTCCGAGGTGATGTGTGGTCTGTAACATAAACGTGTTGCGATCAATCTTGTGATCAAGTGCAATCAATAGTATACGTGATTTGCCATAGACTCTGATTGATTGTAAATCCTTACCTTACGGGGCCTAGAAAACAAGATAATGTATGGGGTATCTTATGATGTTTACAGTTAAGACGATGAAATAAGGGTTTTCACCGTGTGCATCATTTATCAATCAAATTAAATCAAATTAAATCAGATGAAGTCAAGAATAATCGCAGCAGGACCGTGACAAATTATGATAACGATGGTTTATTGGTGAATATGATAGTCTAGGGGGTACTAAATACAATTCCGGTGGGTGCTATACTTTTATCTTCTAGGGGATGTCGAAATTCGAGAGATCATTATCCTGATGAGATCAAAGATAATTATATTCATATTTTTTCGATGGGGCAACTAAGATGTAAACTTTCATCTGGGTAGCGCTTGGGCATCCATAGTGTCCATGCAACTTGGAATGGTTAGTGTAAAATGAAAACCATTAGATTTAACAATAATCTCGCAATTATAAGTGTTAAGTCTTGCTCAGATTTATTTTGTGAAGCATCGATAAAATAAAGTCTGTACGGTCTTTTGTAATTCTAAATATTACGTCGGGGCATGCATTTGTTGATATTCGCAATTTAGCGAGCATATAGAGCCCTAGTTTATTTTTTTGAATTAAAACAGAAGTTGATCTTCCATGGAGGAGGGGGGGGGGGGCATGAAGACTCGGTGAAACAATAGATGCAAGTGGCTGAAGTTAATGTGAAACATGCCAAATAGGTCAGCAAATGAATACATTGATAATTGATTTAGAAAATAAGTAGTTAAACATGTAAAAAAAAATACGGCAATTTGGTGTTTCTAACAAAAATTAGTAAAATATTTGATGACAGCTTGGAAACTCGAAAATATAAATTAAACTGAGTGCCATAAAATGGATAGGTGTTTATGGGCTCTGTATAGCTGCAAGAATATACTGCGGAGCACGTTTTAATAAATGTTTCTTAAGCAACAGTTTAAAACTTATTGACATAATTGAGATTGTTGATTCTTCTTAAGTATACATGGAGACTATTCCATAATTTGATGCCATCATAGCCTAATGCGATCTTGAAATATTCGGTATGAAATTCAGAAACTAACCTTATTTTGGTTAGCACTTAGCCGGGTATTGATATTGTGCAGAGTTGAAACTTTTAGGATGCTGCGCATCTCAAGCCCCAGTCACATAGAGGCCCGGTAGCAACACGATCGAACACGACTCTTTCAGTTAAATGCCTCCGATTAATGAGTCGTGTTGAATCGTGTTGCTTCCGGGCTTCTATGTGACCGGGGCCTCACGCTCATGAAACAAACATGCTGTAAACTTATAGCCGAAGAGAATTGACCCGATTTTTACCCAAAGCGTGACATACCATGATAATGCTGGTTTATTGGTGAATATGATAGTCGAAGGCGTACTTAACTCAAATCCGGTGGGTGCCACTTGGGCACCCTTGGGGGAAAATATTTATTGGCATTTTGCAATTTTACGGAGGCACTAAGGTGACAGACATATGCGAGATTTTATTCGCCGCAACAGCAGCCGTCCTATACTGAATCTCATTTTCGGTGTCACTTTAGGGCCTCCGTAATTTTTCGATATCCACGAATGGCGGAAAACGTAAATGTCAACTTTTTATGAATTCTCAGTGTTATATCTCAAAAGGATATGATGTGACCCTCAATTTACTTCGTGTGGTCCGATATTAACAAACCACCAGCTTCCTTGTGTTTAACTTTTTCATTTGAAGGTATAACATTGAGAATTCATGAAAAGATTACATTTTCATTTTTCGTCATTCGTGGATATCGACAACTTATCATGCTTATGGAGGCCCTAAAGTGACACCGAAAACGAGATTCAGTAGGACGGCTGCTGTTGCGGCGAACAAAATCTCGCATATGTCTGTCACCTTAATGCCACCGTAAAATTTTAAAATTCCAATAAAAAAAATTCCCCAAGGGTGCCCAAGTGGCACCCACAGGATTTGTGTTTAGTACACCTTAGACTATCATATTCACAAATAAACCAGCGTTATCATAATTTGTCAAGGACCTGCTGGGATTCTACGTGACCATTATTGCTCCTGATGAGTGTGTACATCTAGAAGATTGATTCAAAGAAATCTGTGAGCAGTGAACACTTTCAATAATGAACTTCCCTTGATAGCGATTCATCATATAGTAGTTCACAGCCTCTGGCGACCAGTAGTTCAGCAAGTAATTGCCTATTTGTTCTTCTCTACAGTTTGGATCTAAAAAGACACCAGCTCGTCAGAGAGATGTTGCTAATGCTAACTGATTGCTTGTAGAATAGCACGCTTGAAAATCACAACTAACTTCGATATCGCACAGGGCGTCGACAATTTTTTTTCTGTCCGCCCCCAACTATTCCGTTACTAATTTAGGCCCCGGTCACATGATAGTTGCTCATCACAAGTGGTAATGAAAATTTTCAAAATTCATAACTTGTGAACCGATCATCCGATTGTGCTTAAGTTTTCACATTTTGATAATCACATTTCTCATCAATCAATGACAGCACATTAAAGTCTGGGTAAAGTGCCCCTTTAATTTGATGACGGTATGAACTTGTTAGAAGCGGACGAAATTTGTGTCTTAAAATTCTCGAGGACTCGATAGTCAAGACTTCGAGGCGATTGAAAATAGATAATTACAGCATGGGTTTACTTTTTTTTTTATAATTCCACGAGTACAGAGCCCAGAAGGGGAAAGATTTCAAATAATGTCCGATTAACAGTGTTTGAAATCGTAAATGTATATATGTATACTCTTGAATAGAATCGTAATTCATTTCGGGCATAACTGTACCAATGTGTACAATTGTTTAGACATTCGAGCACCTCTTGAATGAATGGAGCGTCGGCTTTGAGAGGTAAAATGATATACCCGGGGCCTGTAACATAAAAGATATTGCAATCAATTGCAAATCTTTAGTACACGATTTCCCATAGACTTTACGATTTATAATAATCGTACGATCGTACGATTTATGTTACGGTCCCCCTGATGTCATCGACGCACGCCAATGCATGTAGTCCAGTTGAGGACTCTGTGTTCTGATAACACCAACCTCTGCATATTCTTTTACACTGAACACACAGGGGCTGATAGCACTCAACCACAGAGTCCTTACATAACCCTCTGATCATGCTTACCCCTATGACATCGCGCCTCTACATATGTGCAGAGGCAGTCTGCAAGCGCAGACCCGATAGGCATTCGGTGTGTGCATGTGCGGAGCGTGCTAGAGTATACATTATGTGACTACATCACACACATCATTGTTCTTTGCTAAAGCTATATTCTGGATCATGCTCACACTGAAAGCCAAAGGTCTGTACTTGCAGACTAGTACAGAGGTGCGATCACTAGAATATGCAGAGGTGGGTGATATCAGAACACATAGTCCTCAACTGGACTAGCGCCAATGGTGAGCATGCGTGTATCGGGGCTCCGAGGGATCAGGTGCCCCGTAGAATTTTGGAAAAGAAGGCAAAATAATCATGAAGAAAAGAGAGAACAGAGACGGCACATGAGTGATGAAACACAGTTCGTCAGATCACCGGCAGAGATCATCAATCCGTTTATTTATTTATTCAAGTTTTCTTTCAGTGGGATGGTCAAGTTTCTTCATGTCAGTGCAACTGACCTGCTTTGCGAGCAAGCCCTACGTTTAAAAAAAATAAACAAATATATATACATAATACAATTTGAAAAATATATGGACATTATAAATTATAGACATTATCTATCAAAAATCTTCACATTCCTACAATTATGAAATCTAAAATAAAAGAAAGCAAAGAATGTGAACTAAAATAAACTTTAATCAAAAGCTTAAAAGAGTTAAAACATTTACACTTTTCTTCATGCTATTTTAAACCACATTCTGCCTTCGCTTAACCCATTGACTACCGAATTCTTCAATCTCCATTGTCTTTGTGCAGGGACTATATTATACCCGGTTCCAGTAGCCAATAGGTAAACGGAACTCCTGGATATACGCACCTGTTTTTTTTAAGCTTAGTGTTCTCTGATACCCATGCTTCATACCCACACAATCCAAAACTGGAGTAAAATTGATAAAGGGTTTTCTTTTCAAATGTTTATTTGGTCAATATAACACCCCCTCCTCCCCCCCCCCCCC
>BQKZ01003167.1:31998-47892 GCA_036244855.1 Temnopleurus reevesii
CGCTAAAGCACTTAGCACACCGCAGGAACGATGGCGTATTGACCTGTTCGACGTAAAATACATAGAATACGAGCATAAATGTACTCCTAATATCCTACATATATATATTTAGGCATGTGAAGCAACTTGCGAATACATCAGCTCATTTAACATCAATTTCTGCATCCTGGTCATTACGAATCTATACCTTTAAAGTGGTTTAAAGCTATTTAATCTGAACGGGTCTTAGACGAGCGAAGTGGCGTAATACCCATCAGGGTGTGAGGGACGATAATCAGACCTGTCACATCTCACAACCGATGGTCAGAAAAACATTGCCATGCATGGGCCTACTCACACCTTGGCAACCCCTTGGCAAAGACACTAGGGAGCAGGACATCGTCACCTAAAGGCTGACTCACACATTTGCGTTTTTAGCTTGCATTGGCCAAGCGTTTTTAGAAATTAAAAACGCTCCCTGGACGCACAGCATCCAGACGGTGGACTGACGTTCGGCTTGCACTTAACGAGCGTACGTCTAGCGTCAATCCACCGTATGACCTGCGTCTTTTTGGGTCCAGTGAGCGTTTTTAATTTCCAAAAATGCTTGGCCAACCCAAGCTAAAAACGCAATTGTGTGAGTCAGCCTATATAGGTGACGATGTCCTGCTCCCCTGCAGTGACTTTGTCAATACACAGTGTATCAACAATAATATACATTTGAGAACCCTTCCAAACAAGCATTCCAAAATAATTAAATAATTAAAAGATTCATATATTTACTGTTACTCCATAATCCTATCTGTAAACACTGTGAACAAAAGGGAAAAAGGACTGGGATAAAGTAAATCGCTTCATTCAAACATTCACAATTGCTACATGATCACAAAAGAAAGGTGCGACACTCCTTCAACATTTTCTACAGAATAAGAAGGACGAAATTCTCTTTTGTGTCCGTCTAGCTCTTGTTAATGCTTGAATGGAGGTTGTTTGATTTGTCATAGACATTTTCCCTCTGCCCACTGTACAAGTGTCATATACAGAATCAATATCCATTCATGCTTGGAAACTGTTTATATCAACATGATCAAGGGTGCCAAAGCCGTCTGGGGCCAAAATGCACATGAGGCGATCTCAATCAACTCTTCGGAACAATTACTCCCACTAAAAAAAAATCTATTTCCTATTTATTAAAGGGAATTTTTATGCTACTTTGCGAGAATTGTTTCATGTTTTATCCATTTTTATTCATCTATGGATTGATTAAAATTGACAATTCTACCAATAAATTTCAATAACTATTATAACGTCATCTTAAATTCAGGACTTGGTGAATATTCTTTGAAAGGAAACAATTGTCATGTTCGCTAATTTTGGCGCAAGGCATTTTCATACCCTGGACATAAACAGACAATGTTCAGCCATATATGAATAAAAATTAATTTTGTTGGTAGCACTTGATAGATTAGGCTATTGAGCATCTATAAACATGAACAACTCGAAAGGCATTCTGAACTGAATTTTTAAGAGACTTTTCAAACGTTTAATTTTGTACCTTCGGTAAATTCAGGATACTTTACAAATGTTTCTAAGAAGTAGACAAATGAGCTTTATTTCATTATAATATTCCCTGTCAATCGAAAGTTATGGCACTTTTTGAGGAGCAATGTCTGATAAAAAAGGATCGAATATTTTGAGTTATTCTAACAGAAATTGCAGATGAGTTTTTAAGATGATTTCGACAGATGATTTTTTTAAATTCTTCTTATGTTCAATCATCGTTTAAATATTGGTTTCAATATTCCAATCGCTCGTTAACATCTGGAACGATTTAAAAGGGTGGAGGGTTTTTTTTTTTTTTTTTTTTTTTTTTAAAAAAAAAAAAAAAAAAGGGGAGGGGGGGGGACTCTCCCCCCCCCCCCCCCAAAAAAAAAAAAAAAAAAAAAAAAACACGATCAATTCGTCAGAGTCATCGTGTCGGTATGGGTTTATTTGCCTCGGTAGAAAATTACATTTCTCATTAAAAAATCCTTTGAAGCCTACAGTGTAATTGTCAATGTCAATGTACTGGCGTGTTCAATGTTCTACGTATACACCATCATGACCATGATGACCAATACCTTGCTGTCAAGTGTTCAATACAAACCAGATGCTCTTTCTTGACATCGATACTTCATATTATGATAATGCCGAAATTCTCTTATTCTTCTCATTGCTCTTCTTCTCTCATGCCATTGATATCTCTCAAACAGTTTTTTTCCTTTATCCATCTCGTTTTATCCTTAAATTGTTTGTGTTCTTCGTATGATAATATGTACTAATTCATTTTCTTTATTCTCCTTTAAAGATATAATTTTGTTTTACTTTGTTTGTTGTAAAGGCGATCCCAACACAAGCTGTGCTTCCAGGGTACTCACCTCCTTTAATTTTTTCACTTGTCATGTTATTTTGTATTGATGATGTGTATCAAAAAGGAAAATAAATTCAAATTCAATTCAATTCAATTCAATTCAATTTGGTCCAGACAGGCGATCTGTTCATCTGAAACACGATATAAACCGTGTATTGAACTGTGTGGACACAACGATAACAAGCCGGTTCTGATTTGAATAACTTTACAGGAGGAGCATTGAATTGGCGTTCGGGAGTAGATTATATCGTGTTCTGAATATACCCACCATGCACCACGCATTATGTAGATTGATTGTTTTGAATTACAGGCAGGGGCCGAGGAACGTTTTGAAAAGCGGGTGGGCTGCTACAGCGGGGGCTGTGGAAAAGCATTTTTACACACTCCCATAGGCTTGCACGCATTTTCTGAAAAAGTGTGGGGCCATCGTTTTAAAAAGCGGGTAGGCTGCTACAGCGGGGGCTGTGGAAAAGCATTTTTACACACTCCCATAGGTTTGCACGTATTATCTGAAAAAGTGCGCCCCCCCCCCCTGCCCCCGCGGTTCCGCGGCCCCTGTTAGGGGTTTACTTCACCTTCTAATTTCGCTTTATTTGTCACACATTTTTGTTAAATCCTATTCCCTGGTCACGAACATCTACCTCGCGAAGTGGATTTTTTGAAAGTCCACTTTCATGACCGCTTGTCCCATTCAGACCTGCCATCAAACTAGTTTCAGTTAAAGGGAAAGACTAGTTTTGGGAGGAGGGCGTTTTCAGATATTTAACTAGTTTGCGAGCTGCAGTAAAATTATTACCATAATGCATTTTTTCAATAGTAAATTAGAGCATGTTCATAGTTTGTTTGAATGACATCGACCTNTCGTGATACGTGTACAAGTATGAATTGTCTACAAGGACCCCTAGCCTGGTACAGGCAAATTAAGCGACAACAGATAGAGGGCTTTCATCCTCGAACTAATCACGGGATAATCCAGCCTTCAACACAAAGTTTGGATCGCGGAAATTAGAAAATGAATTATTCATTTAATATTCGGCCTCTACCTGTAGATGGATGATGATATCAAACTCTCTTAATATTATTCGTAATGATCTGTGGTCTCTTCGCCTCACCTCCGCTCTTCCTGTCCCTCCATCTCCTCGTCCTTTCCCTTCTCCTCCTGCTCCTCCTGCTCCTCCTCCCACTTTTTTTTTTAATTTTCCTATTTCACTACTAACCAATGAAAATAACCAATGAAAATACACATCATCGCATAATGGCATAGAGACATGCGACACGGCTATAGCAGTCTATCTGTTCAAAACATGCATTATTAAAAAAACATTGATTTTTTAAATGAGAAACCCATTGAAAATGCATTTCGCAAATCATTTTTTCAAGTTCTCGAAAACTCCCTTAAGAATGTGCGACAATTAGGTTCAGGATAAAAAAAAAACCCACTAAAGATGAAATTCGATAAAATGCCTTGAAAAACCTTTTGAAACCACTTTTATAAAGTTCACTCTTCTACACTACATCACACATTTGTTAACCCTAATTATACCGGGGTGTTTTTTGTTTTGTTTTTGGGAGGTGATTTACAAACATGCACAAGACTGCAGTTTGTGGCAAATTTGGTCTCAAAAGTTACTTGAGGAGTTATAAATATTACAATTGCGGAGAGCGCGAAACAAAAGTTCAGCCGCATTGCGCGGCTAATAAACGCCAAGGAAGCATAATACCACCCCACCCCCTGGTTGAGATAGGGTTAACATGATGATAACGTGTTGAAAGTGCAAACGTTGAATGACTTCTCTTTACCAGTGTTCTACACACGTCCCTGTTAAACAAGCCACGTTAAACATCACCCAAGACGCTTCACTGCTTCGTGAAAACATACCGACAAATATATTCCCATTGTATATTGCATACTTATATTTATGTATGCATGATAAACGTGACAAGCAAAAATTGCCTGCTGTACAACCGTAACGCGGGCAACTAATAAAACCCACTTTGATGTATTATGCAGCGTGATGTGTGCGAGCAATGCATCGGTCACGTAGAAGCCCGGAAGCAACACGATTCAACACGACTCTTTGTTCAGTCCATAGTTAATTGCCTCCGAGCAGTCACCAGTTACCTAGGCTACTCTGAACAAATATTCGCGAATAAAAATATGAATAAATAAATGAATAAATAAATGAATAAATAAATAAATAAATTCAGGTCACAGTTCACTGCCTCCGAGCAAAGAGTCGTGTTGAATCGTGCTGCTTCCGTGCTTCTATGTGACTGGGCAATATCGCCGGGTCATCGGGGAGAGGAGCCTCTTTTTTCTATCCAAGTTTCACTTACTGCAAGTTTCGTTAACTACATCTCAGTTAACTGCACTCAAGTTTCGCCGTGGTTTCGGGGATTAGTTTTTATGATCGTGGTTAGTGAAACTACAAGTGTCAGAATAAGTGTAGTCATAGAGACTTGTGTTTCATGCCTGGCAAACAAGGGACAACACTTTTAAATGATACCGACCATGGCAAGCTTGTTAGGTTTCAAGAAATCTTTATATCCGCGTTCTTGTTCCGGTATAGAACTCCATAGAACCGTGGGGGTCAGAGTTAGGAGCACCCAATTTTAGGTGAAAAGAACGCCGAAATGTGTGAGCGGAGCTCCCGGACGAGCAAAATCGTTCTTTTCTATTCTTAGGGGGTGTTGTTCAAAATCAACTCAACTTTGCATATTATAACGCGCATTTTCATTCGCGCACGGTATGCACATTTAACAAGACGCCATGAAACAGTGATTTTGATTGGCACGTTCCGATCAACTGCAACTCGCGATCAATTGCAACTTTTGAACAACACCCCCTTGATCTTTTCTTCTTTTCCCCTTTTTTTTTCTTTCTTTTCTTCTTTTGCTTTCAACCTCCTCGACGGGGCCAATAATGCTTTTCAAAGCAACAAAATGAAGAAAAAACACCATATTTGCGAAAAAAATTGCGAAAAAATTAAGTCAAACACCAATTCGATGCTCCTTTGTATGCTTTTCAAATCGAAACCGGCTTATGATTGCCGTGTCCGCATAGTTCAATACACAGCGTACGGATCTATTGTCCCATGACCAACTTTATTTTACGGAAATAGTGTGACTGACATTCGGCTTGCGCTCAAGGAGCGTACGCCGAACGTCAGTCAACCGTATGAGCTGCGTCTTTCTGCGTTTAGCGAGCATTTTTGTTTAATGTTAAAAAACGCTAGGCCAACGCAGGCTATAAAGCACAAAGATGTGAACCGGCCTTTAAAACAGAGGGATATAGGGTTGATTCCCACCCATGGGGTTAAATTCCTTGAGCAAGAAATGTATATATATTGTGCTGCACTCTACCTAGGAGTGGGCCCGGTTGGGTCTGGTTGGAAGTGATCATAATGTAGCCAATTATTATTATTATTATTATTATTATTATTATTATTATTATTATTATTATTATTATTATTATTATTATTATTATTATTATTATTATTATTATTATTATTATTATTATCATTATTATTATCATTATTATCATTATTGTTATTATTATTATCATTGATAGATAGAATTTATCCAATATTGTCGCCAACTGCCCACAAAGGGGTACGCACGCTATACTGCTGTGTGAAGCTGCCCGGAGAAATTCATATTCAGGCGGTACCTGGTGGGTCTCTGGATGACTAGACCAGTGTCATAATTATTAATATTATAATCATTGTTGTTGTTGTTGTTAATATTAGCATCGTGCACGCATACACACCTAAACATACAAATCACACACACAAACAGACATGAATTCACACATGAATACATGAATTCGCACTCACGAATACTCGTTTTACACACACATATGTATATATATATATATATATATATATATATGTGAAGAACACACATTTTCTAAAATGCCCATTTCAGGTTTTAACAGCGATCAAGCTCTAATGCCCCGGTCACATAGGACCCGGAAGCAACACGATTCAACACGACTCTTTCTTCGGAGGCAGTTAACTGTGAACTGCATCCGAACAAAGAGTCGTGTTGAATCGTGTTGCTTTCGGGACCCCATGTGACCGGGGCTTTAATAGATATTTTACAAACAGTGATGGCTAAATTTGAAAAAAAAGTAAATTGTTCGGTAGGAAGTAAACAATACTTTGTACAGTCGAAATCGTACAGTAAAAATTATAAAACATTTTATGATCGCACATTATATTGATCCCTCACAAAGTATGTACATAGATCGCACACACAGCCACACACACACACACACACACACACACACACACACACACACACACACACACACACACACACAGACAACACACACAACACACCTACACACACCCAAACACATATGCACACACAATCACGCAAACATATGTATTTGCACGCACATCCAAATACCGCAAATCCAGTGAATTACGAAATTTGCAACTGAGAGATTTATATTTGACGAATTAGGTCAGAAAATGTCCACTTCTTACATTTCAATTTGGAGAAATTGATGGTCGCATTGGGTTTCACTTATTTCAGGTACCGATTTTATCATATCCCATGCATATCACATCCATATCCACGAGCCAATTCACCCACATACACGCACACACCAGGGACCCCGAAAGCGGAGCTGAGAGCCTCCTTCCCTCACCCCNGACTTGAAACCACGACATCTGGATGACTAGACCAGAGTCATTTTTTTTATTATCATTGATGTTGTTCTTAATATTCCCATCGTCACGCATACACACCTAAACATACGAATCACACCCACACACGCACACACCCACACACACACACACACACACACACACACACACACACACATGAATTCACCCATGAATACACACCAACACACACATGCACACCCGCACTTTTTTACGTTTTAAGATGTTTTAAATGTCCAATTCAGGTTTTAACAGCGATCAAGCCCTAATGCCCTGGTCACATAGGACGCCGGACGCAACACGATTGTTAATTCACAGTTAACTGTCTCCGATCAAAGAGTCGTGTTGAATCGTGTTGTTTCCGGGGCCCTATGTGACCGGGGCTTTAATATATATACACAAGTACGGGCAGTTGATTAAAATGGAAAATTTACAAACAGTGATGGCTAAATTTGAAGAAAAAAAGTAAATTGTTCGATAGGAAGTAGACAATACTTTGTACAGTCGAAATCGGACAGTAAAATATATAAAATATTTTATGATCGCACATCATATCGACCCCTCACAAAGTATGTACATAGATCGCACACACAGCCACACACACACACACACCCAAACACATATGCACACACAATTACGCAAACTTTTTTATTTGCACGCACATGAATACACATCCAAATACCGTAAATCCAGTGAATTACGAAATTTGCAACTGAGAGATTTATTTTTTACGAATTAGGTCAGAAAATGTCCACTTCTTACATTTCAATTTGGAGAAATTGATGGTCGTATTATTGGGTTTCACTCATTTCAAGTACCGATTTTATTATATCCCATGCATATTACATCCATATCCACGAGCCAATTCACTCATGTACACGCACACACCAGGGACCCCCAAAGCGGAGCTGAGGGCCTCCTTCCCACACACACACACACACTTCTTTTTCTGTTAATACGTGCAAGCCGATGGGATTGTTTAATAATAAGCCCCGGTCACATAGGACTCCGGAAGCAACACGATTCACCTCGACTCGTTGTTCTGAGGCAGTCAACTGTGAATTAACAAAGAGTCGGGGTGAATCGTGTTGCTTCCGTGGTCCTATGTGACCAGGGCTTTATCCATAGCCCCGGCTGTGGCAGCCAAGCCACTTTTCAAAATGTTGGCTATAATTGCTTCTGTTTAAATTTTAAGGGGCGCCCGCCCCTTCAGTGCCCCAGAAACGCGCATACACTTATTGTTCTCACTCCCTCCTTCCTCCCTCTACCAATTGGACAAATATACACACAAATATCTACACACGCGCGCAAACAAACAAACGAACAAGCAAACAAGCAAAACCTATGAGCAAAACGCTTCTAACACAGTGCATGAGCAATATTAATACACGATTCAAATGTTTCACTTTGTACTTTACTCTAGGTCCATTTATTAAAATTCGATTACATTTAAATCAAATAAGATATATTAAAGTGATATAAACACAACAGAAAATTATTCAACCCGAATTGAAAGTAGTTTAAGCTTTTAGCAGGAGGGATGTCTGGTAACCAAAATTTCAGGTAATCTTTATTAACTGACGAGCTAGCTTGTGTGTAAAAATCAGGGGCCAATTGCTTGAAATGGTCTTAAGCTTGCTAAGATGCCTTACCCTTTTGTGGCACCCTTATAACATTGACTAGTTAACGTTTTTGTCTATGTTACGAGGGTTTCACAAAAAAAAAATAAGACGCCTTCGCTAAATTGGCCCCAGCATAATATGTAGGTGAACACACAGAACAGACGAAATTTCACTTTTCAAAAGTCACAATGGTATTTATGTGTGCATCATGTACCAAGGATTATGTAAATGAAGGTTCCCACTTTTTGCTTTAATGCCAATGTTCGGACTCCTACTTCCATAATCATGACAGTTTTTTTGCGCATGAATAGGCATATAATTTTTAATCACTTTGTTCAGCGCATAACTTTGGCTAAGCTGGATTATTGTGAAAATCAAGAGCATTTTTCTTCAAAATAAAAATTATTTTGCTTTTTGAACGGAAAAATACCGAGATTGATTGGATAGAGACTGACTCTTAATGAAATAACAAAAAACGACAATTGTAACATGCATCCAATTAAGAATTTGCCAATTCTTGTTAAGTTTATAATAAACAGGGACCCATGAGACTTTCAAAAGGTGACGTTTTCTCTTATGTGCGTTCAGTCCCTCATAACAATTTGTCCCTCATAGCAATTTGCTTTTTTACTAGCAGGCTAGTCAGATAGTTTAAAAACAAATTCTGCAAATGGTGTTATTTCAGACAGTCCCCCATTTAAAAGTTATGCGCTATTAATCAAGGGCTAAAACGTGTTTGTGTGTGTTTATATAACCTCAAGTTGAATGAACTACTGCAACATGCACTTATTTAAAAAAATGAAATAAACTCGAATAGAGAAGGAGAACGAGTAAGCGATCAGCGCTAACATTACGGTATTGAACAAAACATCTTTTCATTATGGCATTGCACGAATTGAATTAAGGGGAGCCACTCCCGGGAATTATCATAGTGTTCTCATGGAATGAAGAAAATTCAGATGAACAATCTGTCGAATTTCAGTAGAATCGCACACATGGCAAGTTATCCGCAGGTATGTTACTGAATCTGCAAAAGTTGCCGACCGCACTGATCCCGTCAGCGGCAGTGATATAATTGCGAATTGGAAAATTCATAACTTTTAAACGGACTTTCCGATTTTGCTAGGATTTTGTATAATCTATTCGTTCTTCATTCAATGATGATATTAGAATTCTAGGGTTGGGTTCCCCTTTAATAAGACCGTCCATGAATGACATAGACATAAAAAAAATGTACATTTAGTTTCAAAATGAAACGATGTTTGAATTTCATTCATCGAAGGCATGAAACCAAAAGTCAGAAAGCCATTTTTATACACACCTGTATATACATTGTAAGCATTTAGTCTTAAAACTTCTTTTTATTTACATAAATATTTTGTTCTACTTATATTTACATGTATTCTAGAATGAGGTATAGTTCTATGTACAATTATTTCTTTAATAAATACAGTAATTACAATGGGTAATATAAGCACATATCAAATGACATATCAAAGTTGATGAAAACATAAACTTTTGGGCCCTCCTATGTTTTCTCTTCAGCCACTTGATTTAGGTAAAATCCTCATGCATTTTTGATGATACTACATATGTTATATAATAAGTATTATCTTTGACAATATGTTTTGCTTCAATTGCTCTGTGCATTTTTATCCGACTCGTATTTTTGGATAATTTCCTCTCGTAAACCCGGGAATTAAGACGTACGGCTTTGGGCCTCTTTCGTTTCCTCTTCAGTCAAGTGATTTTGTATCTTTTATTACATAATTATATATTTTTAAATCTTATTCCTGGATAATTTCATCTTGTAAGTCCTAGATTATTACAAACCCCCCAAATCATTTACACATCATGGTCCAGATACCTCCTAAACAACATAAAAATCATGTCCTACCATCTACTCTAATAAAACACCTTTTCAATATTTATATGTTAAAGCCCCGGTCACATAGGACCCCGGAAGCAAAACGATTCACCCCGACTCGTTGTTCTGAGGCAGTTAGCTGTGAATTAACAAAGAGTCGGGGTGAATCGTGCTGCTTCCGGGGTCCTATGTGACAGGAGCTTTATACAATCAAACACATCCGTCTACAAATTCGAATCCCTGTGTGTATAAAATCTAAACATTTCCCCCAATCTGATAGATTTCGCGTCAATTACATTCTGCGCACTTGCACCTGCACATGGTCACCTCTAAAGAAGGTAGAGGCCGCTTCATACCTTTGCGTTTTTAGCATGTTTAGGGTGTGTCGGCCTCGCGTTGTTTGGAAATTAAAAACGCTCCCCTGGCGCACAGTCGGATCAGGTGGTGGACTGACGTTCAGTTTGTGCCAAATGAGCGCACACTTAACGTCAGTCAACCGTAAGACATGCGTCTTTGTGCGTCTAGAGAGCGTTTTTGATTTTCAAAAACGCTAGGCCGACGCAGGCTAAAAACGCAAAGGTGTGAGTCGACCTTTAAGAAGGTAATGTAACAAATGATACAGCCATCATCTTTTTCAAGCCTATACGCTCATGATGGTCTCCTGGGACGAATTGCACGAAATTGTCTTTAATAATTATCCTCTTCTTGCCAAGACGTCTTGACTTCGTGTGCCACCCTCTTAACACAGACATAAACGTGGATACGTGTATGTTATAAGGATGGCACAAGTAGTTACGACGTACTATTAGCGAGAAGAGGATACTAAGGGGGTACGCTCAAAAGTTGCAATTGATCGCAAGTTGCAGTTGATCGGAACGTGCCAATCAAAATCATTGTTTCATGCGCGTCTTGTTAGATGTGCATACCGTATGCGAATAAAAAGGCGCGTTATAATTTGCAAAGTTGCAGTTGATTTGCAGTTGATTTTGAACAACACCCCATAAGACTATTTCGTGCAGTTGGCTCCTGTGTATTCCATGATTTACTTTTAGATGAATGTGCTTTTTACAATCTCCGTTTTGATTTGATGTTGTTTAATTTGTGCATTTGTGCATTTATAAATCGAATTCATTATTTTGTTGGAAACCGAAAGACGCAAATATAAAACTTTAAAAACAATTCAATTCAATAATATAAATTAGCATTATCATATATTATATTGTATGTATCAGTATGCCTATATATATTATCATAATAGTTATATGAAAATATATACCACTATGTATTTTATTATAATAATAATAATAATAAATGCAATTTATATAGCGCACGTATCCACTCTGCAGAGTGCTCAATCCAATATCATATTTTTATTATATATTTATATAATATTGGATGGCAATGAATGGAATACCAGGGAATATTGCACGAATCGAAGATGAGTGCAATATTGGCCCTAACGAGTGCAATATTCCCGGTATTTCATGAAATGAAGCCATCCAATATAATTATTATTATCTTTACATATACCAGAAGGCTGGTCACTGCTTTGCGCAAGCGTAAAATTGAAGCCGTACAATATGGCTTAAATATTGTACGGCTTAAAACTCCCATATAGATAATAATATAAAATAATGACATATTATGGTATCAATATAGAATAAAATTGCATTTATATTACTTCTTTTAGAATGCGGGGTCTACGCACTTAATAATATAGTTACCAAAACATGTGTTCACAAAGACAAATCAGATATACCTAATAATGTACAAATATAAAGCAAAAATGATAGAGCAAAAGAGAGAGTCGCCTGTTAGGCGCACACCTACTATATCGGGACAACTTCTGAAAAAGTGCGAGCTTGGTGCTTTATACATTTTATACAACAATCACAAAAGTACATAAAATGCACCAATATACATCATATATTTACACATGGTGGTTAAACTAAAATGAAAATGTAAAATAATTGAAAAGTTCATAGACAACGAATATCCTGTGATGTGATGTTAAGAATAGATGACACAATGATATGTATAGCTAATTTGCAAACAGGGTTGGATCAAATTTCAATCCAATTTGAATTATTGATCATTATCATCTCACAATTTATATAAACTGACACAGAAAAACACGGAATTTCAGAAATCGTGAAAATGTGCGCACTCTCGTTTTCCGATTAGGCTGTATGATAAAACTCATAATAATAATGATGCTAATGATAATAATAATAATAATAATAGTAACAAAAATACTACTACTACTACTACTACTACTACTACTACTAATAATAATAATAATAATAATTATTATAATAATAATAACAATAGGACCTAACAATGATAATTATAATAATAATGATAATAATAATTACAATAATAATAATGATAATAATAATGATGATAATAATAAAACCACTAATGATACTGGGGTGTTGCTCAAAAGTTGCAATTGATCGCAAATTGCAGTTGATCGGAAAGTGCCAATCAAGATCATTGTTTCATACGCGTCTTGTTAAATACGCATACCGTGCGCGAATGAAAATGCTCGTTACAATTTGAAAAGTTGCAGTTAATTTGCAGTTGATTTTGAACAACACGTACCCCATAAGCAAGGTCACTTCCTAATGGGTATCCAATCAAACCTGAGTCGAATGCAGTTAATGGCAAACGAATTTCTTACTGATTAAACAGAAATTAACGCCATGGTAGGGATTCGAACCTCCGATCGAGATTCTATATGAAAGGCAAAGGTCAGAACCACTACACCATGACGCTTCCACACAAAATGATAAATGCAGCATGTGTGTACATCAAATTTTCCAATTGCTTACAATACAATGTAAAATGAAAAATAATTGAAAGTTACATGTAATAGACATAATTTTCTCCGAATCTTGAAAATGGACCCCCATTTGCGAAGAAGCTCTTCATATACAACGTCCGATGCTTTCCGTCATATGACACCAAATCAACGAATAACAGATTAATAATTTGGTCGAGTATATATACAAAACTGACTTTTAACATATATCGATTTGAAATGTTTACAAAACATCCACTGTCACCCCCCCCCCCCTAAACCCCCAAAATACAAACCAAGAAATTACAGAAAACATGTATCAAAACTTGAATCAAGTGGTAGGCCTAATTTTAATGATCGAATACATCATGAACAACATGCAATCAATAATTAAACCCAAATTCAGCTTTTCCTTTGCGATTAATTCTATTGAAAATATAAATTTCATCACACAGAAATACTATTTTTGTATGATTTTTCATGTCATTTCACAAGACACACTAGTTGATATACGGTAGATTAGTTTGTGTTGGGATTTACCTCATTTTGCAAACTGTGTTGACATAACGCTACAAATTAAATTAAACTTGGCGCCTATTTCAGTATAATTGGATTCGGTATGATAACAGTGTACGCACACCTTCCAAAATGTGCGAGCTTGAGAACCATCTGGGCCCTCGAGAGCCTGCGTCACACCTTTGCGTTTTTAGCCTGCGTCGGCATAGCGTTTTTGGAAATTCAAAACGCTCCCTTGACGGACAGCATACGTAGACCAGACGGTGGACTGACGTTCAGCTTGCGCTCAACGAGCGTACGACGAGCGTCAGTCCACCGCATGACCTGCGTCCTTGTGCGTCAAGGGAGCGTTTTTAACTTCCAAAAACGTTGGGCCGACGCGGGTTAAAACGCAAAGGTGTGACGCTGGCTTAAAGCTGGCCTATATGGCGTGAATAAGATACAGTTTTGCTCCCTAGGGTGTGCAGCTGCAGGTATAATAGAAGCACCCTGTAAGGTTGAGATTGGACCATTCGTATGTTGTAGATCCACAATTATATCTGTTTATATCTGCAACTACAATGTAATAATCTGTTTATGTTTATGTGTATATATATATATATATGCCTTTATCATGTATGCCATATTAATGTAATTTTAGGGGGCAACCTTCTAGACAAGCCTCGCTTTTTTGCTGGCCTCTATTTTTTTTAATTTCTTTTTGTCATATCACCGGTATTATTTATGACTGTATATATTTTAGTTTTCACAAGAACTGAAAATAAAATGATTTGATTTGATTTGATTTGATTTGATTGTGGGCTTGCCTCTATCCTAAAGGTGTATATCTCCACCCAAAGGGTGCATATCTCCAACGCAAGGGTGTATGTTACATAACTCCACCCTATTGTACACATCCCCACCCTAAGGGTGCAAATTTCCACACTATAGGGTGCTGGTATTCTACAAGTGGTTGTGTATCATACGTAAGTTCATGAGATTTGACAAAGAATAATAAAATGTATGAAAAAAAAATAAATTCTTACTTTTTCATACAATTCTGTGCATGAGAAGGTGTCCTTTATCAAAAAAAGAAAAAGAAAAGAAAAAAGAGTACCTCGAAACTGAGATATTTACAAATTCTGGAATAATACCATAATTGATTCATTTTCCATGTTTGGTGCAATTCATTTTATTTAGATTTGAAAATAAAATTTGGGCACAAAAACATTCGCATTTACCAAAACTTTACTTGAGCTTCAATCTTGTCTTTTCGGTATTGTAAAATACGTTCAGAGTATTGAGACATACGGTTTGCTAAATCATTTTCGAAATCCTCTGCCATCGTATTGACATGAATAAACACCATATCAGTAAATAAATATTTCATCGCTTATAAACACTAATCAGAAGCGACGTACTTGTTTACCTTAACTTGGATGTTTACTTTTCAATATCCATACGGATTTGGTTTGATGAATGCGTACTGAAATGATTTATCGTGTCTCAATGTATCACTTATTGGCTACAAATCAACTGCAACTTTGAAGATTGTAACACGCATTTTCATTCGCGCGCGGTATGCGCATTTAACAAGACGCGCATGAAACAATGATCTTGATTGGCGCGTTCCGATCAACTGCAACTTGCGATCAATTGCAAATTTTGAGCAACACCCCCTTAGACAGTTAGGACTGTCAACTAACATGTGTTTTCATTACTCTTCAATGAAAATGGGGCTGTGGAGCCACTGTGTAAAGCTTACAATGGTGTCAGCCTTGTAAGATAAAGTTCGTTAGAATCATCATGGAAGTTTCGAGTTCATTCGTCATAGACGACCGGAAGTGGTACGTCATAATTTTACACAATCATCTACTCGTTGTAACGTGCGCAATGATCTGTGACTTACATTACAAAAAGTCTACACGCGACGGCGGACAAACACTTAATGAGGTATGATGTCATTTTTGTCATTAACATACAGCCAATAATAACCCGTTTCAGAGAGTGGATAATGAATATTCAATAACCTATCACGCATTGAC
>BQKZ01003168.1:44840-59447 GCA_036244855.1 Temnopleurus reevesii
ATTTCCTCGGATATTACCAATTTCAAGCCTTCATTACAACTCCAATGAGCCTTTAGTCCACTTGAGGACTATGTGTTCTGATAGCACCCCCTCTGCATATTCTCTTGCACTGAACACACACAGGGGCTGCAAAGCACTCAACCACAGATTCCTTACATGTGTACAGGCGCCATCAGAGGGGTGAGCATGACCAGAACCAGGCTATGTAAGGACTCTGTGGATGAGTGCTATGCAGCCCCCTGTGTGTTTAGTGCATGAGAATATGCAGAGGTGGTTGCTATCAGAACACACAGTCCTCAACTGGACTAATACACCTTGAATGACAGCCACTGCCAGGTACAACGTTCCATTATTCATCTTCCCATTTTCTGCATGTCTGGTTGAATTTGAAAGGACCCAGACAAAGATGGTAAGATATAGGGGAAGATTGAGGGGAAGAGAGAGGGGAAGAGAGAGGTGAAGAGAGAGTGGAAGAGGAGAGAAATAAATATATAGAGGTGGTGGGAGGGCATGACTGATGGGGAAAGAGAGGGAGAAGGGTAGAAGGATGGGAGAAGGAAGAGGGGAAGAGATAGGTAGAGGGATAGTAGAAAAAGGAGGAAGACCGAGAAGGAAGAGGATATAACAGAGAGTAGGAAAGAAGGAGTGAAAGGGAGGAAAAGAGAGAGAGAAAACTGTGTGCAGTGGAAAAGGGAAGAAAGAAAGAGAGAAGGAGAGGGGGTAGAAGTGAAAGTATATAAAGGGAGAGAATTGGATAATGGCAAATGCAAGAGACAATGGGAAAGAAGATACAAGAACAAGGAAGATAAAATTTTGCAGGAAAATAACCTACAATGTATTCCTAGGATATTACCACGTTCAAACCTTCATTTTAACTCCAATGCGCCTTGAGTCCAGTTGAGGATTATGTGTTCTGATAGCACCCACCTCTGCATATATTCTCTTGCACTGAACACACAGGGGCTGCATAGCACTCAACCACAGAGTACTTGTGTACAGGCTCGATCAGAGGGGTAAGCATGACCAGAACCAGGCTATGTAAAGAACTCTGTGGTTGAGTGCTATGCAGCTCCCTGTGTATTTAGTTCAAGAGAAAATGCAGAGGTGAGTGCTATCAGAACACACAGTCCTCAACTGGACTAATACACCTTGAATGACAGCCACTACCAGGTACAAATTCCATTATTCATCTTCCCATTTTCTGCATGTCTGGTTGAATTTGAAAGGACCCAGACAGAATGGGTGTGCTAACATTATACAATACACAAGGCCATTCACTTGAAGCAGCATTCTCACTTTGGCTAGTTGTGCGCGAGCTGTGCGAGTTCTTCCCATGGGTAATTATCGTAAAGCCCATCGCACACCTTACAACCGACCAGCTTACGATCCAATTTTTCAAGATAGTGTAATTCTACTCTCAGAAGTATTTAAAGACATAGAAAATATTAATCAAGATTCGGAATACTCAGATTAGAAATACCGTATAGCGGGATAATTTCGCGTTTTTGCGGTCGGTTAGTCCATGAACATTTTCTCAGGATATTGAATTTGCAGGTTTAATCCATGAAATAAGTATGATCTCCAGACCCAACTATATTTTTCAAGAAACAGGAGGTGATTACTGCTACAAGAGAAAACCTTTAAATGCCAAAAAAGTATACAGAATGACCATACAATTATAGGCAAATACACATGTGCAATTGAAACATTAAATTTAAAAGCAAAATTGAGCCACTTCAAAACCCAATATGTGAAGTACTGCACATGGTAACTTTTCAAACAAATTCTGAAGTATTATTTTCGCAGGTCTTAAATTCGCGATCAGCCATTTCACTGCAAAAAGCGCGAAAATCTTCCACTATACAGTAGTAAAATCAAGAAAATTATATACTAGTTACAAGCTTTCTCGGTGGAACATCAAAACCAGCATTGAGTCAAAAGGAATTCAGAACAGTCTGAGCAGACTTAAGATTGTGAACAAGCTGAAACGATTTGTCCCTTGTCTTCTGTATAAAGTTGATCAATGCATTCAAATTATACATTTAAAATCTATATGAGTTTTTAGAACAAGAATCAGGTAAATTTCACTTGTCAAATTGCTTATTTACAATGCTACTACAATTAGAAACTGATTTATTTCTTGTCTCTGGTATAAAACTGTCTAACACATTCAAATTCTAATAATAATAATAATACACAACATTTATATAGCGCTTAATACTAAGTGTTTCTAAGCGCTCTGTGCATTATTACCCGGCTATAGCATGGCTACCATTCGGCGCTCACTGCATTCAAGGAATTTCTTCCTACCGGTACCCATTCACCTCACCTGGTTTGAGTGCAGCACAATGTGGATAAATTTCTTGCTGAAGGAAATTGACGCCATGGGCAGGATTCGAACCTACGACCCTCATGTTGAAAGGCGAGAGTCAGAACCACTACACTACGACGCCTCCACTTTTTTTCCATTTAAATCCATATGAGGTTTCAGTAAAAATCAGGTAGATGTAATATTTGTCACAATTTAGAATGCTACAGGCCCTATAATTTATTTCCTAAATCATATCGTAAGCCAGTCGTAAGGTGCGTGGTTGTCTGAAAACTCTTCGCCCACATCTTTTTGCTCCAACTCACCAAAGTGGAAACANTTCCCATTTTCTGCATGTCTGGTTGAATTTGAAAGGACCCAGACAGAATGGGTGTGCTAACAATACGATACACAAGGCCATTCACTTGAAGCAGCGTTCTCACTTTGGCTAGTTGTGCGCGAGCTGTGCGAGTTCTTCCCCTAGGTAATCAACGTAAAGCCCATCGCGCACCTTACGACCGACCGGCTTACGATCCAATTTCTTAAGATAGTGTAATTCTACTCTCCAAAGTATTTGAAGACATACATGTAGAAAATATTTAAACGAGATTTGAAATACTCAGATTAGAAATACTGTATAGCAGGATAATTTCACGTTTTTGCGGTTTGTTTAATAGTCCATGAATATTTTCTCGGGATATTGAATTCGCAGGTATAATCCATGAAATAAGTATGATCTTCAGACCTAACTATATTTCTCAAGAAACAGAATGTTAAATTCGCGATCAGCCATTTCACTGCGAAAAGCGCGAAAATTAAACCCCCGCGAAAATCTTCCACTATACAGTAGTAAAATCAAGAAAATTACATACTATAAGCTTTCTCGTTGGAATATCAAAACCAGCATCGAGTCAAAAGGAATTCAGAATAGTCTGAGCAGTCTTAAAATTGTCTACAATTTGAAACTGATTTGTCCCTTGTCTCTGGTATAAAGCTGATTAACACATTGGGATTATACATTTATTGAAAATCCATATGAGATTTGATAACAAGAATAAAGTAGATTTTATTTGTCAAATTGCTTATAAATTCAAAATGCTACTACAATTAGAAACTGATTTATATCTTGTCTCTGGTATAAAACTGTCTAACACATTCAAATTCTATGTTCATTTAAATCCATGTTCATTTAAATCCATATGAGGTTTCAGAACAAATCAGGTAGATGTTATTTGTCAAAATGCTCATTTAGAATGCTACTACAATTTATGTCCTAAATCATATCATAAGCCAGTCGTAAGGTGCGTGGTTGTCTGAAAACTCTTCGCCCACATCTTTTTGCTCCAACTCACCAAAGTGGAAACACTGCTTTACATACATGTCCATGTATACTGAACAACAATTCCAAATGATGCCAGTTAGAGAAGTGTAAAAGGCAAGCACCAAGCTTGTTTGCAGTGTCAACAACTGTGGTGTCATGGAAACTATAGATGTGTGTTGACATTGTCTCAGGGTATACAAACACCAGAGGTTTATTTTCATCTCACTTTCTGAAAATCAACATTTGGAAAGCATTGGTGACTCAGAGCTACATGAGAAGTGTACACCCTGTATCATAAAATTTGTTAATATAAAAATGAAATTTCACTTCATCATATCACTTTTCCTCACCTTTATCGCACCACCAGAATAGGAACAGTTCAATACATTATTAAGCATTGTCTTCATTAACAAAATTATCAACTACAAGATTCTAAATGCTACCTACATGCTTGATGATGTATAGATCTAAAGCTATGAAAATACAGTCGAACCTGTCTATAGTGGCCACTGTCTATAGTGACCACCTGTCTATAGTGGCCACTGTCTATAGTGACCACCTGTCTATAGTGGCCACTGTCTATAGTGACCACCTGTCTACATTGGCGACTTAAATTGATTCCCTCCAGGTGGAAATACATGTTATAGAGCCTGTCTATAGAGGCCACCTGTCTACAGTGGCCACGTTTCTGTTTCCCTTGGGTTGGCCTCTGTAGACAGGTTTGACTGTATCTCACTAGTGCCTGTACATATACATGTAATTAGCTTCTTTTTGGCAATCTTTCTTATCTTTTAGTCAGGCGGCTTTGATAATTTTTCAATAACAAAATCTTAATGTGTGATAACATTTTTAAGTTGTCAAACATTCAGAAATTACCCTGACCCCTACTGCTTTCTGACAATTCTAAATCCATAGGAACAAATGAAAGAATTTGATTAGGCCTATATCTATTCCAAATCCAGGCAACACCATAACATAACACTTTTTAGTTGACTTTCCAAAACATTTTACAATATCATTTTTATTACATGTACTTTATTCATACCGGCAGCATTAGCAAATTTATAATCCACCGAGTCCGGGTCCGCTAAATATATCCTGGAAGACTTCCGGTAGTAGACTCAGATCACGGATGGAGAACTTCTGTGTGAAATTTTCAGTTGACTTTGCAAAACATTTTTCACTATTACTCTATTCTTACCTGCAGTATTAGCAAACTTATATTCCACAGAGTGTGGGCATATATCCTGGAAGAATTTGAATGGAGTTTGCTCAAATCATGGATGCATAACTTGTGGGTTAACTTACAAATGATATTATTAGCATCGTAACTATCTTCATACCTGCAGCATTGGCAAACTTATATTCCACCGAGTCCGGGTCCGCTAATATATCCTGGAAGACGTCTGGTAGTAGACTCAGGTCATTTATGGAGAACTTGCGGGTGAAAAGTGTGTTGGTGTTCAGTAGCCCGTCTAGCTGGTTCAGGAACATAGTTACTCTGCAAGTATACAGAAATTTAAAAAAAAATAATGTGGTTAAGTTTCAGCACAGTACATTGCATTCAATTGCGTGTTGCACTCAACCCAGGTGAGGTGAATAGGTACCTGGCAGGAATATTTATTCCTTGAAATGCCAAGTGCGCTTCTGGCTGCCGGGCTAAAGCCAGGGTAATAATGATGTAAAGCGCCTTGAGCACTCAGCAATGATAGTGGGTACATGCGCTATATAAATTGCATCTTTTATTATTATTATTTATCATTCAATTCCTTAAAATATTTATTCATTTACTCATTTATTTCTGATATTTATACAGAGTGGCTTATTTGACTAATTTAGTGGTCTTCCATGAGGCCCTGTTTGCCAACAATAACATGAATAACACAATAATACAAACAATAAAACAATATATCAGACTCCATGATTTTTCATTCAACAAAATTACTTGTTAAATAAAACATTTGGAAGTATAATGTACTACTCTTAATCACCCGTCACACATCAGAAGAATAAGATAATTTAATAAATGGCTCATTTTTCATTGTTGTCATTTCATCTTTTTTTTTATTGGGGTTCTTAAAATACGAATGTACATAAAATTTGTCAATATGTTTCACAGAATTACAACTCCTTTATACTGAGAGCATTCTTGTCCATGCCTACCAGCAACTAGATTGTGTAGAATTAAAGAAACAAAAATCTAATTTCAGCTCCATAATTTTCCTGCTATATAATTGCAATTTGCTGCACCGATTCACTTTATAAATTTGGTGAACAATCTGCATGTGTATATATTGTATAGGTCCTATTAAATAATCCAAGCTAAAAGATATTTGAGCATTTGTTCAAAGTGATGTTGATACATAACTTATCATGAATACGAAGATCATATGGAACATTGTTTTACAAGAGTTTTCACTAATATCTCAAACAGAATATTCATTTGATAGAACGAATTATCAAAGTTGATTTATTGTTACTTCAAACAGAACTTCCCATCTTTACCATTCGCATAGTGCGTTAAAAAGGTCACTGCTTTTTGCAGCCTTATTATTCCTAGCATGGCCTTTCATTAAATCAATCATAGGGAGAAATCAATTGGCGAGCCTCTGAAAGCCATCTGCAAATTGGCAATTATGAGATGACATTGGAGGACCATCTCTCCATGTAGAGTAATTGTCTGCATGATGTTCCAGAGTTCAAAATTGATTTCCATGTGTGCACAAAATATGCGTACGTTCAGAACTCAAGCAACAAACTTATAACTGAAAATGGGGAACAAAAAGAAACTAATTCATAACACAAAATTAGTAACTGTGAGTTTTCCACAATTCAACCACAGAGGTCTGCACACTCCATCTTCTCTCCCATATTTCGAACATAACAAACAAGCGCCGTGGTGTTGTGGTTCTGACTTTTGCCTTTCAACTAGAGGGTCAGCAGTTCAAATCCCACCCATGGCATTAATTTCTTTCAGTAAGAAATTCATCTACATTGTGCTGCACTCAACCCGGGTGAGGTGAAATGGGTACCTGGCAGATATGCATATTCCTTGAAATGCATAAATGTATTTAGAGCGCCTGATAGCTGAAATTGCTAAAGCAAGGGTAATAATACTACACTGATCATAGATTAAGCACATACATGTAGAGATGCATAAATGGCAGTGACATGCACTATACAAGCACTGTGTTATTCACAGGAATTATTGACTCTTAAAAAAAACATGCCTCTTGTATTAATAACAACTGTGGTAAATATAGTTACACCTACATCTACATCCCAAATACAGTTATTGTAATGATCATTTTTATTGAGGGCATATAATTATGTGGAAAGACAAGACAATATGTATTGGAATGAGAGAGAGATCTTAAAAAGGAGCCTGGTAGGGGTTTCCCTTAATAACACATCTACACATATAAACAAAGCTCATGACCAACCAATTATGATATTCAGGAATGTTCCAGTTAATATCCCTTTTGTTGCCGATCATCTGCTGCAGGGATCGACATATCTCTGTGACTTTGAAAATTTGTATCTTTTGAATGGAGAGTCCGATTTTGCTCAAATTTTCACAGTTTGTTCATCTGATTTTTCTTCATTCAATGAGAACATGACAATTCCAGGGGTTGATTTCCCTTTATTGAGGAGAGAGAGATTTAAAAAAAGGAGACTGGTTTGGTTTCCCTTTAAAACAGCAAGACATATAAAACAAAGCTCATGACCAACCAATTATGATATCCAGGAATGTTCCAGTTAATATCCTTTCTAGATGAAAGACAGGAGGAAGGAAATTATCATTTTCATCCTATGTAAACCAACAACTTCCTTCTTATTTTTGATGTCTCACTCTGGGGATTTTGTGCTACAAAATGTTGGTATTTTCATCAAGGAGTTAATTTGTGTTCAAATTCATTAGGCGGGTTTACTATTTATGTCCGTTTAACGTACAGTGTAGATACACGGTATCCCATAGACCGGTTGATAACAATAAGACTACAATACTTGGAATCCAGTTTGCATACAAAATACTTGTTGCTACATGTATGTCGGGCAAGCCTCGGGCAAGCTTTCGGGTTGTCAATTGAACAACCTTTGTGTTAGAGGTAGGCATAAAATTTGCATCTAATAGTAAGCCTGCCTATTTGATGTTCATCAAATTACATCTTTGAAGCCAAGTTGCTGAATTATGACATATTACACGAGCAGTAACATTTTAAAACACAATAATATAATTAAAATTTGCATATTTTTACACACCCGAGTTTAGAGTCATACAGCATTCAATTCTATCCTATGTAGAATAACAACTTTATTCTTATTTATCATGCCTCACTCTAAGATCTTATTTATTCTCTTCAAGGAGCTAATTTGTACTGAAATTCTAAATTCAATTCATTTTTATTCAATTCAATGTTGATCAAAATAAATCTTTGCATTCAAGTTGCTGAATTGCGACACAATGTACAAGCAACACCATTTCAAACCAAAACAATTTCACATATTTTTACACGCTAAAGTTTAGAGTAAGGAAATGATCATCATAATGCTTTCATTATCATCAAAGTAACCTAATGACTTCCTTCTTCTTTCTATTTAATTCAATATTCATCGGAATACATCTCAGCATTCAAGTTGCTGAATTGTGACATTTTGTATTAGCAACAAAATTTCATATAGCATTTGATACAAATTCACATGTTTACATGCTAAAGTTTAGAGTAAGGAAATGATCATATACACAGAATTCATTCTCAACCTAAGTAAACTAACAACTTTCTTTTTCTTTATCATGTCACTTTTCGATCTTATTTATTCTCTTCAGTTTAAGGAGTTGATTTGAGTTCAAATTCTAAATTTGACTCATTTTGATTCAAAATACATCTTGGCAGCCAAGTTACTAAATTGTGACATACATGTACAGTGTTGTACAATCAATTTCAAAACACAATAATAGAATATTTGATTAATATTCACATATCTTTACATGCCCAAGTTTGGAATATGGAAATGATCATCAAGCATTCATTTTCATCTTATGTGAACTAAAAACTTCCTTCTACTTCATCATGTCTCACTCTTGATCTTATTCATTCTCTTAGAGGAGTTAATTGGTGCTCAAATTCTAAATTTGATTCATTTTTATTCAATGTTCATCAAAATACATCTTGGCAGCCAAATTGCTAAATCGAGACATTTTGAAACAAAAATGAGCAAATTGAGTAGTTTCCTGGTTTTTGATAGCTCAATACCATTGCTCTCGAAAAAGCTGGTATTAAGCTTTTATTTTTTGCAAGTTTCACGACCATGAATTTGCTAAAATTTTTCACTCATTAGCATGCCCATATAATTGTGCACAATAATCTTTCAAACGTGAAAATAACAACTCACTTATGTGTGAAAAGGTCTGATATCTAGTAAAATTGCTGAAATACATAGGTATACACGTACATGTACTCTAAAATATCAGCTTTAAACTTGAACTTGAACTTGAACTGGAAATTTATTTATCCAGAAACATCCATACATCAAATATATAGTACATAAATATACATTGTACAAGGTTAAAGGATAAAAGGAACCAGAAAATGGCATAAATGCTAGTCAAGTCTGGTACCTTGTCTTCAAATACGCTGCACTAATAAATTAATTTTAACTTGTTAAAGTATACTCGAAAATAAGAACAGCATCCACAACTATTTTGAATCATTATCTCACATCTATTGTAAAGTTAATGAACTGTGAGGTCTAGACCAAGAGGGTTTTTAACATCCAATCTATTTGTCTGATGTTCGATACCAATTCTTCTTTTGGAAAAAAGAAGTGATCATCGATCTGATTTTAACTCACAGTTAATATATACAGCACTATCAAAATAACAGAGCCCTAAGGAAAGAATTTAATTGCTTTAGGAAATCTTGTGCAGTACAATTATCAAGAAAAACCAAAACAATTTCAGAAATTACATGGAGTGATCAAAATTCCTTTTCTTTTTTCAAGAAATATACAATGGATTGTAATATCTGCATTACTAAACCAATAATTCAACCATTCAGAGAAACAACGATTCAATCTATTTTAAGTGTCATTTTGAGAGCTTTGTTTTGCTTTTTATTTTCAACACATTTTCCTCTATATATAATAATTCAAAGGCACTGTGGTAGCTGCCAGAACAATGAGCATCTTGAAATCTAATTTTATCTTTTGATTTAAGTGGTAAAAAGATGAAGAGGGGTTTACCGAGTAGAGAATCATTTCAAAATTTGAAGTAAAACTGCCTGTATAGCCAACAATTCTGGAATATTTACATGTACGAGGCAAAGTTGAAAAATTAATAATAAAAAATCTGAGAAAACATGATAATAATAATAACACATTACATGTACATATAGCGCATATCACTGCCATTGCGTCTGTATGCGCTTAAGAAATGAAAAAAAAATGGAGATTAGAGATGCCATTCAATTGGGACTAGGTCATTTATAGCGCTTTTTTAATGGATAGGTTTCCAAGGAGGATTTAAACTTTGGTATTGTGGATGAGGTTTTTTTTAATGAGATGGGATATTGTTCCAGAGTGACTTCAATAACCAGATAAAAGCCTTTAAAGACTTGGTCTGGGCCAGGAAAATCTTGTGTTGATTGAAATCAGCAAAATCAGACGAACAGATAAAATAAAGTTTGAAGGAAATCGCACAACAAATAAGAAAGTTATGAGTATTTCAATTATATAACCCAATAGTTGAAATCAGTCAAATTGGAAACGTTGGGTCACATGATTATGACGTATATCATGCACTTCTCTGCAAGCAGTTTATTGTTCTTATTGTTTAAAACCCCTCATTTTTCAACCAGGTAACGCAAAAAAAAAGGTGTTTTTTTCATGAATCAACGTTTTGAATATTTTAAAAAAATAAGTGTGCCAGATTAAAACAGATTTTTAAAGACAATAAGTTATAATAAGCTTACGGACAGGAAGAGCATGATCCACGTCATAAGCATGTGACCAAAAGTCACATGTTACATCTTACTGCGTACAGTAATCTATGAATTGTCACTGTTAAATCATATCATTGAAATATTCATAACTTTCTTATTTCTTGTCGGATTTACTTCAATCTTTTTTTGATCTGTTTGTCTGATTATTTTCTGCTTTTAATCAAAGCAAGAGTTTTCTAGCCCATACCAAGTCTTTAATTCATGTGAAATTACCATCTTATGCATGTTCTGGAACAGTNTGTTCATGATATCATGTTTCTTTTTAAGTAGATTTGAAGACAAAATTTGGCGATAAAAATATTGGCTTTTACCAAAACTGTACTTGGGCTTTAAGTTTCTAGACAAAGGTTCAAGGATTGCCTGAAATAGCAAAAAGTTTTAAGGAACAATAGCAAACGGTTTAAGGAACACCACCTAGCTACATTCGTAGGCAAGAAATGTGCAGAAGTTTGAATCTATTAGTTAACCAGCCTATCAGTATATTTGCGATGTCACCGCATATGTCCCCATCTCACAATGTGCGTAGCTTTTTCAAAAATCAATTCACATCAAATTTTAAATGAGGAGTCAACCAGGCCTCGAATCCAGATAAAATATATTTTGTAAAATCCAGAAGATCTGCTCTTTAATAATGAATATTAACATCTCATAAGTATAAAGTCCATAATATTGACTCTGAGTTTTAATGATTATTTAACAGAAACATGCCTCTTGTAAATAATATTTACTGTAAGGAAAGAGAGATTAAACAAAAAAGAATGGTAGGGTTTCCCTTTAATACATCTAGACATACAAACAAAGCTTATGACCAACCAATTATGACATCCATAAATGTTCCCTTTTATACCCCTTGTGTTGCCGATCGCACAGATCCCCGTCTGCAGCAGGGATCGTCATATCTCTTCGACTTTGAAAATTTGTATCTTTCGACTGGGTTGTCCAGTTTTGCTCAAATTTTCACAGTTTATTCATTAGATTTTTCTTCATTTGATGAGAACATGACAATTCCAGGGGTTAATTTCCCTTTATTAAGGAGAGAGAGATTTTTTTAAAAGGGCGCCTGGATGGGTTTCTCTTTAAAACATCTAAACATTTAAACAAAGCTCATGACCAACCAATTATGGCATCCAGGAATGTTCCTGTTAATATCCTTTCTAGATGAAAGACAAGAGGAAGGAAATGATAATATCCATTCTATGTAAACGAACAACTTCCTTCTTACTTGTCATGTCTCACTCTATCATTTGTAATCCTGAAGGACTTATTTTGTGCTCAAATTCTAAATTTGATTCATTTTTATTCAATTCACTGTTCTTCAAAATATATCTTTGAAGCCAAGTTACTGAATTTTGACATAGAAGCAATAACATTTAATAAAAACAATGATAAATGTAACATTTGATTAAAATTCCCATATTCTTACACGACCATGCAAGATTAGAGTCTATACAGCATTCAATTTCATCCTATGTAAACAAACAACTCTCTTCTTCTTTATCATACCTACATGTAACTCTAGGATCTTATTTATTCTCTCCAATGAGCTAATTTGTACTAAAATTCTAAATTCAATTCATTTTGATTCAATTCAATGTTGATCAAAATAAATCTTTGCATTCAAGTTGCTGAATTGTGACACAATGTACAAGCAACACCACTTCAAACCATATTAATTTCACATATTTTTACACGCCAAAGTTTAGAGTAAGGAAATGATAATCACTTTTAATGCTTTCATTTTCATTAAAGTAAACTAATGACTTCCTTCTTCTTTCCATTTAATTCAATATTCATCGAAATACATCTCAGCATTCAAGTTGCTGAATTGTGACATTTTGTACTAGCAACAAAATTTCATATACATGTAGCATGTGATACAATATACACACAATAAATCAACAAAATTCATTCCGAAATGCATGCATAATCAAAATGTCTATATCATACTTGAAGAGAAAAGTACAATTTTGTCTACTTTTCTAGAAAAAGAAGAAAAGGTGAAATTATGTGTACAAAGTGAATGGAGAGTTCTCCATGCTGGCAGCCATTTTGTGCCTGTACATTGCCAATTTGACGAGCCCATAATAGATGTAAATCAAAACTTTGAAAATTCATAACTTTTTAATAGATTGTCGGATTGTGCTCAAATTTTCACAGATTGACCATTGTATTTTTCTTCATCCACTGAGCGCAATGTCTGGGCGAAGTTCCCCTTTAAGCTTTTATATTTTGCGTATTTCACGACCATGAATTTGCTAAAATTTTCACTCATTAGCATGCCCATAGAATTGTGCACAATAATCTTTCAAACCTGAAAATAACAACTCGCTTATGTGTGAAAATGTCTGATATATAGTAAAATCGCAAAAGTACATAGGTTAACACGTACATGTACGTGTACTCTATAATATCAGCTTTTACAACATCCACAACTATTTTGAATCATTATCTCACATACGTATATTGTAAAGTTTATGAACTGTAAGGTCTAGACGAAGAGGGTTTTTAACATCCAATCTATTTTTCTGATGTTCGATACCAATTCTTCTTTTGGAAAAAAGAAGTGATCATCGATCTGATTTTAACTCACAGTTAATATATACAGCACTATCAAAATAACAGAGCCCTAAGGAAAGAATTTAATTGCTTTAGGAAATCTTGTGCAGTACAATTATCACGAAAAACCACAACATTTTCAGCTATTACATGGAGTGATCAAAATTCCTTTTCATTCCATGAAATATACAATGGATTGTAATACATGTATCTGCATTATAAAACCAATAATTCAACCATTCAGGGAAACAATGATTCAATCTACTTAAAGTGTCTTTCTGAGAGCTTTGTTTTGCTTTTTATTTTCAACACATTTTCCTCTATATATAATAATTCAAAGGCACTGTGGTAGCTGCCAGAACAATGAGCATCTTGAAATCTAATTTTATCTTTTGATTTAAGTGGTAAAAAGATGAAGAGGGGTTTACCGAGTAGAGAATCATTTCAAAATTTGAGGTAAAACTGCCTGTGAAGCCAACAATTCTGGAATATTTACATGTACGAGGCAAAGTTGAAAAATTAATAATAAAAAATCTGAGAAAACATGATAATAATAATAACACATTACATGTACATATAGCGCATATCACTGCCATTGCGTCTGTATGCGCTTAAGAAATGAAAAAAAAATGGAGATTAGAGATGCCATTCAATTGGGACTAGGTCATTTATAGCGCTTTTTTAATGGATAGGTTTCCAAGGAGGATTTAAACTTTGGTATTGTGGATGAGGTTTTTTTTAATGAGATGGGATATTGTTCCAGAGTGACTTCAATAACCAGATAAAAGCCTTTAAAGACTTGGTCTGGGCCAGGAAAATCTTGTGTTGATTGAAATCAGCAAAATCAGACGAACAGATAAAATAAAGTTTGAAGGAAATCGCACAACAAATAAGAAAGTTATGAGTATTTCAATTATATAACCCAATAGTTGAAATCAGTCAAATTGGAAACGTTGGGTCACATGATTATAACGTATATCATGCACTTCTCTGCAAGCAGTTTATTGTTCTTATTGTTTAAAACCCCTCATTTTTCAACCAGGTAACGCAAAAAAAAGTGTTTTTTTCATGAATCAACGTTTTGAATATTTAAAAAAAAATAAGTGTGCCGGATTAAAACAGATTTTTAAAGACAATAAGTTATAATAAGCTTACGGACAGGAAGAGCATGATCCACGTCATAAGCACGTGACCAAAAGTCACATTACATCTTACTGTGTACAGTAATCTATGAATTATCACTGTTAAATCATATCATTGAAATATTCATAACTTTCTTATTTCTTGTCGGATTTACTTCAATCTTTTTTTGATCTGTTTGTCTGATTATTTTCTGCTTTTAATCAAAGCAAGAGTTTTCTAGCCCATACCAAGTCTTTAATTCATGTGAAATTACCATCTTATGCATGTTCTGGAACAGT
>BQKZ01003169.1:0-31042 GCA_036244855.1 Temnopleurus reevesii
AGCTAACGTTGTGATCAGCCCTACCGTATTCTATGCTAAAGGTCCCTATTGAAGAGATGTCAACAGTTCTGGAATATGCATGCGGCAAAATTACTTGTGAAAAACAAACCTTGTAGCTAACACCTCATTCATATTCCGTAACCTTTGGCATCCTTGATCTTCTTAAATACAGAAATTATTTTACTGAACATTCTCCAACCAATTAATATGCGTTTCAATACAATTTCCCTTTATATCTTAACCCAATGACTACGGGATTCGGATAGTTAGTACACGAAATATATTGAATTACCGTATTCAGAACTCAACGGGTTAACTCATCCCAGTTTCCTCACACTCTTAATCCTCCAACTCTACGTCATAATTTAGAGTGCCATTGAAATTCATGACATCATACTTGCTTATCGGCACCTTTTGATTGCAATACCCTGAAGTATGAATATTCCCCCTATTTTATCGATATTGGCTATTACTCTTTTTTTCCCAGCTTAATACTAGTATTCCCTTTCGGCACGGTCAATGGATTCGTGACTCCAATTATACTAATAACACATGGGACATGAATCACTGAATAGGTGGTCCTCATTAAGTTATAGGACTCCATGTATATCCTAACAATCTGGCCATCTTTACGGCCAAATAAAAATATATATTTATCTATTTGGACAAAAAATTAAACCTAACAATACTTGCCTAAAATCACGCCCAACATTGGTTAAGTCGTTAAACAAAGTGATTTTTCTTTAAAAAATATGCCCATTCATGCGCAAAAATTATGTGAGTAAGAATCCAAAGATTGGTATCTAAAGCAAACTTGTCATTTCATTGTACGCGAGAACCTTCATTTCCATAATTCTTGGTACATGACGCAAACAAGAATGCAAGAATGTTTGAAAAGCTCACCCGTCGAATATTGGATCATATTGATTTTTTTTACAAACAAACTAGCCCAATTCTTGATTGATATTACCCACAAAATTCGTTAACAAGTTATCCTACTTTCAATAAGCATCTAAAAACTTTGTGTTGTGTTTATATAGTATACATGTGTGATTCATTTGTTTGATGTTTTAGAAATGTGTCATTTTATGAGGATTTATATAATATTTACCCCATTATGAGAGCCCAGTATATCGTAAACCTATTTTACTGTACAATGATAACGGTCTATGCTGTAACAGTAGTTGTTGATCGATGGCGATTGTTTGAACTTGTTAAAACAGTTAGAAAAAGGGGTGCAATTTTGCCATTTACAACACTGCGAGCGTCCTTCAGGGTGCAATCTAACATTTTTTCCAGAAAAGTTCAATATTGGTCCTTTTTTTTCATCGTGAAAGATTTTCAAAAATATTTTGATATTGCGGCAGCTGTACATTTAGAACCCACGCTATCAGGGATCACTTAATTCCGAGCCAAACGCTTTACCGAATGAGCAGTTCGCTGCTTTCGACCGATTGGTGGATTTATAAGACATCAAACAAAGAAGATTCCGTATACGAGAACAGTGACAATCCATTTCCTGTGAAAATGTGTCAAAGTATCCTCTCATGGCTAACGACAATTACAATGTCTTAGGGGGTGTTGCTCAAAAGTTGCAGTTGATCGGAACGTGCCAATCATAGTCAATTTGTTCATACACGTCTTGTCAAATGCGCATACCGTGCGCGAATGAGAACGTGCGTTACAATTTGCAAAGTTGCAGTTGATGCGCAGTTGATTTTGAGCAACACCCCATAATGTCCCTCTCTCGATGAGATCGGATACTGAGCTCAGTTGGTAGATCGTCTGACTTGGAATGAAGCGATCCTTCATGGCGCGGTTTCAAACACCACAACTGCCGCATTTTGGGGGATTTGGTAAAGATAAATTTATAAAATGTTACACCTTTATATAAAATATTTACTCCCGTTGTTGCATTACCTGATTACTGTGCAACCTCGAAGATGCAAATTTGCACCTTTTTGTCTTAGTGTATACCTTGTCCTTGCCATATGTTAGACGTCTCACGCAATTTCAATTATGACAGCTTTCCTACTTGTGTTTGCACTCCCAATGTATCGAGTAGAATGTTTGCACAGTTCTCTCTGTAAAGATCAAGTCGACAATATAATGTCATGATTTATGCATAATCCATAATGTATTCCCGTTATGGGTACACAAGGTAGTGCGCAACAAGTGTGTGTTTTACTTAAAGTGTGAGGAATTGCAATCGAGCTATGGTGGTAGAATTAAATTTCAAAAAACTTTATTCGCCAAAAGAGACATATCTCTTCATTTTGTTTTGTTTTTAAGTTCATGATTATAATTTTCAAGTTATTACTTTTATTCATTATACCGTCCATGTTATTTTCTGTTGAAGTTAAAAAAACAAATGAATTTAACTGAATTGAATCATTTGACATCCATTCGTTCATTTTGATTTTTACTACAATTTGATGTCCATTTCATGAACTGATGTCAATGCATCACTTCACTGTCGTCCAGTTATTACATACAACAAGACATGTCGACTAGATTTGTAAACCCCTCTGGAATATTTATCAAGCTTAACTTAATGCTATTGAAACTATCCTGAATTTTTTTTTATAGAAATGAAAAAAAAACCCGTTGAAATAAGATACTTTTATTCAGTCAATCCCAAAGAAAGGATGCACTAAATTATTAATGAAAAAATCCCTAACGGCCGGCAATCTTTGATGTATGATGAGCGGTCCTGTCATTGTGCTTTGGCATATATGTCTGAAAAACGCAGATATATTGATAGAACAATATCAATTTTCAGGAGTTTGATCCCTCGGAGGCACGAATACTCATTAAGACTCTCCCGATAAGTGAGTGTGATTAAAGATGACAGTTCACTTCCCTCCTATTCCATGAAAATTATTAAATCCATCTTCAGAGAATTGCTCCTGAAACTTTTTTAAGATTTATTTTACAATCCCCACGTTGAGTTTAATTCAGATGGATTAAAACTTCCTCGCACCTTAAACAGATTGACTGCAGTCTTTTGGTTCGGAACAGATAACATTCAAGTTTGTTTGCCACATTTATGATAGTTCCATAAGCTATTGTATATAAATATCATCATATATATGACAAAGAATATAAATAAAATATCTTCACTCTTTTATCTTTTTGTTTTCTCATTTCCAGGGCACCTCAATCAAGGACACCATAGATTCTGGTCACAACGACACTGGATCAACATTTCCCTCCAAATCTGATACGTCTGATCACAGAGACTTTTCATGCTCGTTGTTCCTATCAAGAACACCGTGTTGGCGATCATCTGTTAACAGTCTGTAGGCTGATTTAAACTCTACAATCGCAATAACTAGAATCACTTTCGACTTTGTTGTTCGAGGAAGAAACACCAATGAAAGGGACGATGTCTTGGAGTCAGTTTGACGTCGACGATTCGCCGCCGAACGTCGAGGCGTGGTGCGCCGAGAGCGCAGGGATGCCAAGCAATAATAAATCGAGCTCAAAAAAGCGCCGAGGACAAAAGCGACAGTTGAGCCGGACTAACTCCACAGAAGATGGTTCAAATGATGGATCGGGAGAATGCGAATCGTCAACGGGGTCCCTCATGGAGGAATCCGGTGGGAAGCGGCCAAAGAGCGGTCGGAAAACCGGCAGCGGAACCCGGCGGCGGAAAGGAGTCAGCGCGCGCGAAAGGAACGTTCGTCGGTTAGAGAGCAACGAGCGCGAACGCATGCGTATGCACACACTAAACGATGCCTTCCAGAACCTGCGCAATATTATCCCGCACGTACGCGCGGAGCGGAAACTGTCCAAAATCGAGACTCTAACTCTTGCCAAGAACTACATCTTAGCGCTCTCGGATATGGTTGTAGGACTCAAAGCAGACCTGGACCGCTTATCAACAGAGCATGGAATTGATATCACCAGTGCATTGCAAATCATCGGGGATAACAACAATGATATAGACTTTTTACTAGACGAACAGCCGACCACTGAGGCAGCCAGTGCCGCGGCCGCCCAACTCCTCGGCACTGACGACCTCACTGATGAGCTAGAACAACAACTCAAAGTAGAAATATGAAATAATCATCTGAATAAATTGGATATGGCACCTTGTTAAACGGTATTCGAATGATGAAGCATGGAGCAAGCAGTATGGAATCGTAGATTGTACCTATTTCGAATTTCATATAAACTGTGGACACGCACTCACGAGCGAAACCCATTAACCAATGCAGATCACATGAGGTTTTTAAGTAATATGGAATCTTAAAAGGAACAATAACTTGCCATCGCATCCACGCTCCTACCGTCAAAATACAATCACGCGTTGACTAAATCGAATACTCAGGCGCAAACGACCGCCATTGACCGGTTTGAACAGCACTGCACTGGTTCTTACCGGATGGAGTTCCGGATGAGGCGGTGTAAGTCGTCTGCACGCACGCGGTTTAAGGTCACAAGACAGATATGTGCGTCTGTCAATATCTGTCTCAGCGTTGAGCCATATCAGTGAAGACTTCATCTCTCACGATGCTTGTGCCACGCCACTTGCTTTTGGAGATGACATAACGGCTCTTGCTCATTCCTTCATGCTGGAGAACCACTCACTGCCACGCAAAGAAGATTTGCAACAAGTTTACAGCTTGCAACAATAACAAAAAAAAACCCTCAACAAAATCATCTGAAAAGCTTAAGAATTCAATTCTACTGATGGCCTCACGATGGCGGCTTTACACAACACAAAAAGCAGGAGGAATTAAACCAGAGGCAATACCACCGAAAGCAACACCACGTGGTCAACCCAAACCGATGTTGATAATTATGCTAAACCAACCGCAGATGGCGCACTGTCACATGATTATGCAGGGCAGCAAGCCAGCTAATATGAAATGCTTCCCTCTGTGCTGTATTATGACGAATAACTATCATTTACACACCGAGTGCGTGTTCATGAATTTTGATGACGGATAACGATTTCCAGGAATTTTCATCACCACAATGCCGTCATTATGAACCGAAGATAATCTGAGTTATAATAAATCCACCATTCTAGCTGTGAATATCAGCTAAAACTGAGAGTGAAAGTTGTGTCAAAACGTTTCCATCGATGGTATTTTTATACATGTTTTGGCAAGACTGTATATCTAACACTCCAAAGATCTCAGAATATATTTTTCTCAACGTTTGAAGGCCCAATATCTTCATCTACTGGGTATGGGATTAATAAAGAATATGCATTTCGATATCTTGTAATAAAAAAATAATGTTCGTGCACAATGCACATTTTTTTTCGGAAACTTTGGTGAATGTTCTTGATTGTTAAAATGTACATAGGTTACATATTATGTAATCAATATCTGAAGTGTACATACATACTCTTCTATTTCTTTTACCGACCATGTTTTTGACAATAACAGTTTCCTTGTGAGACACACGACTGCAAAGGGCGGAGGGACTCGTTTTGTTCGACAAATATTGTTCTATTCATTTAGGGTTTTTTTTCGTTACATTTCCGAAGGTTCAAATAAGCTCGGTCAGCTTCAATTATCGTTGTTTTTTGTCATTCCGAAATTTGAAAGGATTATGAATAGTGAGTTATGTCTTCAATAAATGTCACTTTCTTGAAACTTTGTCAAAGCTATGCAGATTATAGATTCAAATTTACCTTTCAAATTGTAGATGAATGTTTTAACAAATTAATTTGTTATTTTTGTTCAATATAATTGTCTCAAGATATTTACCTGAACTTCATTTAAGATCTCTAGTGATGCGTTACAATTGCTTCCGAAATGGCGGCAAGTGATAAATAACACACGTGGGTCATATTTTCATTTGAATTGATGAATGATATGGTGACTGAATAAATTAGAGCAACTGAATCACTTTTTGGGGAAGTTGAGATTGACGTATGGATTATGTGGTTCGAATTTAACAAGTAGCCAACCGTAAATATTTACAAGTGACCCGTAACACGTCCAAACCCAAGGGAAAACTCGCTCGTTATCTTGAGACGGGCGGCGCAATAATGGCACTCACGAAATTGATACGCAAAGCACATGAGACAAAATGGAGGACGGACCATTTAAATTGGTGAAATGTAGTTTTGTTTACGAAACGCTCACTCGGGAAGTTTGTGAGAACATTACGGGAATAGGGGGAATGATCAAGATGAATGCGTTTCGGGGAGAAAGCATGTACTGGTTTACGTTATTAGCGCTGCCAAATCGAGTGCTTGTAATGGGTTCTTTACGCAGACGATCAGATGAAGACGAAAAAGAGGCGGGAAATGCTTGTCTGGGCGATGCGGTTTTTCTCGATATCCGTAATTTGCAGTAAGAAACTTAATCAATCCAACTTACGACGACATTTTCCACTCAAAAGCTTGGGTTCGGAGCCCATTTGGTCATTCATTTTAGATGCTGAAGCTAGCAAACAGGTTTCATTGCTTTGAACAGGAAATGATTTGTCACAGTTGTCTAACTAACGTAGAGTGAAACTGATTCTGGGTTCGTGCTAGTGCCAATATCATTTGTAAATCATTTAGAGAGTTAAAACAAAAACAAGTATACTACATAATAATGTATCAGGAGCAGAACAAATTTGGTGATTAGAGGTAACAAAAAGGAAAAGTTATGAATTTAAATGATTTAAAAATGTGCAACTTAGTGAAAACTTTTAGACAGCTGTCCGATTTTTTCTCATTATTTTATGTTCTGTTTTTCCGATTTTTCAGTCCTGTTGAACGAATATTATTTTAGGGTATACTTTTCTTTTAAGAATTCAAGTAACGATAATAGAACATTACTGTTTTGAAACAATAATCAATATAAGTGATCACAACTATTCCTGATTAGAATAAATCATGTTATAATTTTACATACCTATTATGCATGGTCTGGAATAACAAAACCTGTGGAATGCTGCACGTCACTTTCCATACGTAGGTCTATTATTCCATTCGTTTATGTTGCTGTCCATGAAAAGAGAAAAAAACAAAACAAGTTATACAAATGCAGTGTTCCAACGGTTTCAGAAAAAAAAATGATGAGATTTAGTAATGCAGTCAGTTATAGTTTATTTCTTGGTTGAATGGCTGAGAGTAAGGTTATTTTTTTTTATTATGCTCTCTCTCTCTCAAAAGGAAAAAAATGGTTCAGCTGTTAAAATATGCGCATCATAATTATTGACATTTGGAACGGATGCCATATCAGTAATCATAGCAATAATGCAGCATTGCATCATTCCTAAGCCCTGGTCACACAGGACCCCGAAAGCAACACGATTCACCCGCCTCTTTGTTAATTTACAGTTAACTGCCAGAGAACAACGAGTCGGTGTGAATCATGTTGCTTCTGGGGTCCTATGTGACCGGGGCATAAGAGTAACACACATATCCTTTGCAGACACCCTTTCAATTTTCTTTTGCATCATTGTCGCGATTACAGCAACAACAAAAGAAACAAAGAAAGTGTTACAGAAATGTAAAGTTGACCGAATGTAGACATCAGTTTTTAGGGGGAAAAATTATTCTTACCTAATTAATAAAAATGATATCCTTCGCGTTTTTAAGACTAACACGAAAGAACACGATTTCCGAAAAGTTAACTAGAACGCAGACAATAGGTCCGTACATCGTGTAGTCAACTGTGTGGACACAACAATGACAAGCCGGTACCGAATTCAATAATATTACAAAGGAGCATTGAAATTGCGTTCGACTTAACTTTTCAAAAATACTTTATATCGTGTTGCACTTGATACTCTTAAGTCTGAGATTTTCATGTTTCTACTCTGCAATGTGCTTATGTGCAAGGTGAACCCGTCCCTAACACGTGATCAGTATTAGTAATTTGAGATAATTTATTCACTAAGGGGGTGTTGCTCAAAATCAACTGCAATTCAACTGCAACTTTGAAGTTTGTAACGCGCATTTTCATTCGCGCACGGTATGCACATTTAACAAGACGCGCATGAAGCAATGATTATGACTGGCACGTTCCGATCAACTGCAACTTGCGATCAACTACAACTTTTGAGCAACACCCCCTAAGAAAGATTGAAATAAACTCATCTATGTGTAAGCGAATACAAAAATACACACTCTTGTAAAATTGTGTGTATCACATAAATGATGCGGTACGTTTGGCGTTGTAGAACTACCATGAACCCAGACATGTATGAAAAATGGGCATATTTTATAATCAGTCTATTCTAACAACAACAACAACAACAACAACAACAATAAAATGCCTGATGTAAATGACAGTCTATTTGCAAAATTAACATTGATGCATGTCAATTGCAAAAAAAAAGGAAAACGTGTGATGCTTTTGAACATGAAACCAAATTAATTAAAAAGGAAGAGAAATTTGAGAAAATAGGAAGGTGACTAAAGCTATCTTGTCTTGAAAACAAATGTCATTTCGATTTGGTATTAAACACATCAGGAACTTGTTTACGTATCGCTTTATCTTAAAATAAGGGGTGAAAATAATAAAGTATTCTGCTGCTGACGTGTGGAAAAAAGTGATTTACACGGCGGGTCTCCCCGAACCTAATTGCGCCTCAGAGACATGTGAAATCAGATGGGACAAGAAGGTTAGATGGCGGTATTGATTTCAGTTAATTATCACAATCCTGTCGACTAACAGCGGATTATATCCAGGCATTGCCTCGAATCAAACGGTTATGTCCAGATAATGTTACACGGACTTCTAAATCAAGCCCCGGCAGACGACAGAACAGGTCGTATCGCATTCTGTTGGCGCGCTGAAGTTTGTCATTTTTACGACCGCCCGCGCGCCGATTTTCGTTCACCCCAAGGAACCATTGAATAGCTCTCTCTAATTTGTAGATGACGCCCCACTGCAGCAGGTTATACGAGGATAAATCTAAAATATTTTACTTGGATTCAATGCGTTTAGATTGGCACTTGCGGCAATTTACCAGTTGTCATTTGCTTCCTGCGAAGGAATAATGAAAAAGCCTTCCTCACTTGGTTAAGAACTGTTGGGAAAAGAGTTTTAGACAGAAATTATACGATGTCAACTCGATTTATAGCCCCTTTGACAAAATAATTTTAACCAAACAAAAAACGATAACAAATATTTCTTGTGTGATGCTTTCATTTGTCTTTAATTATTCCAAGGTCAATAATGCATTAATGAATCTTTTTGTAAGCATGTAAATGTGTTCGTTTCTTTGTCATTTTTCGATTTGCTCTGTTCTTTCTTCAGTTTTGTCGGTACACTCTTTATTTTTTAAACTAATGTAACTAAAAATTATGTAAAATGGGGACCAGCTCTAATCCAGGCAAAGTTTACCCAAAAAATATGATCACTTTGTCTCGGAATGACGTAATATAATGGGAACTGAGAATCAATTCGAAGCGAATCAAAGTAATGTTTGACCTGGATGGTCGTTTATCCTAGCGGGCGCCATTGCAAGAATTTGAATCCTCCGTATTGGTATTTGGAAAGTTTAAGTGAATAGATCGCTGTCAATATTTCCAAATCGTATTGCAGTTTTAGGAGCAGATATGTATTGATGTAAATTAAAAGAAATCGTTGTCAATAAGAGGAAAGTTAAGATAAAACATATGAAATAAAAACTTTGTTTCCTCTGGTGAATACGTGTTCAGTTTGTTTGACTATTCACATTCCAATTTCTAAATACATATAATTATTTTCTAATTTTCATGTGAAAGCGATTCCTCAAATAGACACATTCCAAGCAACAGAAACAAATTATGACAGTATTAAGGACCCTTAATTGAAGAAAAAAAACTCTTTTATTGATTTGCATATTCCCATTCGCATATTTCCTTCACTGATCATGATATTTGTTTATGTTGCTGTCATTTAGGATTCAAACTCTAGCTACTTTCACATTTATTAATTATCAAAAGGGCCACGTACACGTACATTTTCGTGTAGATTGGTTGTAAAGGGAAAGAGTAACTCGCAATAACTTTCATCAAACGATGCCTAAAAGGAGGATTATTTCCTCCATTATGAATTACATTACTTTCTAATGATAATCATTTCAGCATGTTACTAGAGCAGTTTTAAGTGAATATTCAATTCTGCACAGAATGGATCATGTTATGCAATCAATTTTAATCAATTGACCAGTTACCATCATGTGAAAGCTGATTAAACTAACAATATTTGAAACAGAAACGTGTAAAAATTGTGACCAGTTTCTCGGACATGTAAATTTAACACTTTTGACCACGTGGGACATATCAAAGACTTGTAATAAAACACAGAATGTAATTAACTGGGTGTAATGAACTATGTAACATACATTTTCTAAGCTGTTCGTTTAGAGTAAAATGTTTCTTGAAAATGTATCTTAGTATGTATTGCTTTTTTTTTCAATAATAATTGTGTTGATTTTTAGGGTTTATTTCATGTTATGAATTCCAAGTCTCAGAAACATTCTTTGTCGTTATTCAAGCTGCACTTCTTGTATATTCATTGTCTCATTCATACGGATGCTTTAAAGTGCCATTCGACTTTGAGACTTGCCGAAATATTTTATCTCGACAAGTCTGCTGTATTCCGTCGAATCAAGTTGACTTGTTGACATTTTACAAGTCATCATGTCGACATATTTTGGTTAAGTCGACTTGGTAAGATGATATATCTCGCAATTTTAACATAAAAAGTTAATACGTCGACCTGGTTAGGTAGATATGCTCTCGACAAACTATGGTTGCTGAGACTTTTTCTCGAGATAAAATATTCGGACAAGTCTCCAAGTCGGATGGCACTTTAATGCCTCCATAAATTCATGATTAGAATGCAGTGTACATTCCACTTTTTTGTGATTTCTTTGTGAAATGTGATGAATTCTATATCATGGGAAAAATTGTCAAATCTATTCTATTTATCATTCAATGAAGGAAGAAACATAAAAAAAACTTGAATAAAAATGAATTGCATTTTGAAATATAATACATGTTGTAACATTGTTTCATTTTTTGTGAGTAGTAATGATTAAAAATGTCCCGTGTGATTTAAAAATACATCAATTCAATTTTGATGACCTCATTATAATGTGATTTAAGTTTTTGCATATATCCATGTAACACAAAGTGATAGGTCATTAAAATACAGTTATCAGGAGCAATTGATTATTTTATCTGAAATAGATGGAATATTTGATATGTCATACGGAACACACAAAATGCTTCTTTCAGAGTGAGAGAAAAAAATGTGAGAAAAAAATCATAATTCTACGACAAACAACATTTCCGAAACAAAAGAAATCAGTTAACCTTTAAATTTAAGATCATTGCTTTAGAACATTATTATATCAAAACTTTCACAACGAACGTGGAATCAACCTGTTTGGCGTGTACGATTTTAATCTTAAATGTAATATTAATGTTAAGATGTAGGATCAGAATAATTGTAAACCATGAACTACAAAACTAGAAAGGACAGTAAGATTAAACAACTACAAGTGAAAAAGAGAAGGACAGAGAGAGGGAGAGAGGGATGGAGATAGAGAGATAGAGAGATAGCAAGCGCTTAGGGACTTTCGCATGATTGTGTTATGCGCTATATAAAAGTATTTCATTATTATTATTATTATTATAGAAAGAGATAGGGGTAGAGTCAGAGCGAGAGAAATGGAGAGAATAAGGAAAGGGATAAATCGAGAGATGAAGAGATTGAAAACATATCAAAATCCTACAGCTATGTTCATGGAGAAATGGAAAGATTGAAAACATCTCTAAATCCTACGGCAAGCACATTAGCAGGCACACTGGGGAATAAGCAATAGAGAGGACAAGAGAGAGAGAGATGGGAGAGATAAAGAGGGAAAGGGGGAGAAGGGGGCTAAAGGAAATGAGAGGTAGAGATTGTGAAATACCTTTAAATTCTTCAACTATGTTCATATCTACGGTAGAAAGCACAATAGCAGGCACAAAGGGGATTGAGCGAGATAGGGGCAAGAGAGAGAGAGAGAGAGAGAGAGAGAGAGAGAGAGGGAGAGAGAGAGAGGGAGAGAGAGAGAAAAAAAAACAGTTTTGAAAAATTGTTTCAATGACATTCAATGACGCTCATGTGTGGGCATCTTTTCTTTGAGGGTGGCATCCAAAAATATTTCTTAATCTTAAAGTAAATTAAAAGCCAAAAAGATCCGGCCAGATATACAAGTGAATTAATGCGCATTCTACATACATTTGTACATTCATTATTCCGCTTTTCAATCATGTTTCTATATTCGGATGGAATTATGACGAGAACTAATCAACGTAAAACCAGATATGCTAATAGGAATTATCGTAATTAAGTTTAAATCTTTCTGTAGTTAGGTTCAAACTGAGAACCGAAACCTTCCGGTTTCAGAAACCATGACAACCCTATGGAAGCTTATACGTACAGCGCGAAGGCGAGTTTGTATAGGTCCCCTTCTCGCCTTACAAGGCACCAAGGAGAGTTTGCACAAGTCGCCTCCTCACCTTCTCGTCTGAGACAAGGCGCCAGGGCGAGTTAGTACAAGTTGCCTTTTCGCATTCTCTCCATAGACATGGTGTCGAGGTGGGTTTGTACCAGTCACCTTCTCATCTTTTTGTCCAAGACAAGGCGCCAAGGTGAATTAGCATACGTTGCCTTCTCACTTTCTCTTCTTAAACAAGGCACCAAGGAGAGTTTGCACAAGCCGCCTCCTCACCTTCTCGTCCGAGACAAGGCACCAAGGCGAGTTAGTACAAGTTGCCTTCTCGCATTCTCTTCTTAGACATGGTGCCGAGGTGGGTTTGTCCAAGTTTCCTTCTCGCCTTTTCGAGCAGAACGCGGTGCATTGGCGAGGTGAAGGCTGAAAAGAATAGTCTACCTCTACATCACGGGGTGTTTTTTAAACAGAAGCAGACAAATTTGATGAGCAGAACAAATAAAAAGTTTGAAGTAAATCCGACATGTAATAAAAAAAAGTTATGACTATTTAATGAATTGAAGAAAGAAAAATTGGCAAATCAGTGCAAATATTCACACAGGGCGCCAATTTGATGATGTATTGGGAGCACTTCTAATGCGCCAAAGTGTTGAAAAGGGGGTTTAAAACAATGACATATAATAAAATGCTTGCACATAAGTGCATAAAGTGCATATACGTCATGACACGTGATCAAAATGTGCAAATTTGCATTTAAAAGATCACTTTTGAGATATCATTAAAATATTCATAACTGCCCTATTTCTTGTCTAATTTGCTTTAAACTTTTTTTATTTATATGTCTGTCTGACTTTGTTTTGTTGTTAGTCAGAGTAAGATTTTTCTGGGGCAGACCTAGTTTTTAAAGAAATTGATGAATAAATATTTCTACCATATAGCCATTCATCTTTCTTATATCAAGTGCAGCACAATATGAATTAATTTCTTGAAGGAAATTATAGCCATGGCAGGGATTTTAACCTTCAACTTTTTGAGTTCACAAATCGAGTGTTTAAAAGCTTGGCCACGAAGATTTCTTACCCCCCCCCCTCTCTCTCTCTCTCTCTCTCTCTCTCCATCCTTCATCTCATGAGTGATAGGTTCATCCCGATCTGTTTGCCATCCAACCTGACACGAGGTGTCCGTTCGCGTCACCCCGGACCCGTCCCCGGGGAATACCCTCGCTCTCCGCTGAATATCATCCGAAACATATTGGCCGTATCTAATAACCTGACAAATCTCTGATCCCGGATGACTTTCAGAGCCCCTAATATCCGCTAAGATGCTCATTGGGCCTTGATACATATTGTTAACATGTTCTGGTTATTAACATGTCATTGTGACCTTTAATCGTTGAAAAGCGTGGTCGTTTTAGAATTGACTAGTATGTTAATAAATGTGTAGAACATTTTTCGACGTGAAGTACATGGCGAATGATAAATAATGAATTCAACTTTTATTTGTATATAAGGAAATAGAACGCCCACTCCCTTTGAAGTTATTCAATTCGAAAAGGCAGATAACAAATAACATCATGTGGGGATAACGAAGATTAATACATAAAAACCGTTGCCATTCATTGTCAATGATCATCATATAACTTTTAACTCCAAACGATAAATTGGACCATTTTGGGATCCAACGTTTCGTAATTCCTATTTTTGTACAGATTTTGTTATAGTAATTTTCACATTTCATTTTCGTTGTTATCTGATTTAATTCAATTTTTTGTTAGTCAGGATAAATGTAAAAGAAGGTGTTGCGTATGCTTGATTTATCCCTCCCCAAATTGTATCTTTCAAAAAAAAAACGAATTGAAAACACAAAAATATATCACGATAACTGGCTTCTAGACTGCAAAAATCATCAAGAAACAAGAGGATATGTTGGTACAATATTAAGCTTAAAGGTAGAAAACTACATTTGCACACGTTATGGTTATGCTTACAACTTGTTGTGTACCTCAGATATGCCAAAATAATAACCTCTATGAAGTATTTTGGTCGAATGTAGTCTAGAATATTTAATTCAAATAAAAATATATTCTATCATAATACATCTTGAACCCAACGGTATCGCGATACACCTAGCGTATTACGGTACTACACACACACAAAACATAAGAGCGCATACAGTGCGCACTTCAATACACTGCCACACCATGCGGAATACGCACTGAGAGAGACTCTTTCGCTTTTGGTCATCGAGGGGTTAACGGCTGTTTTGAATTTTGAACGCACGGTCCATTAGTTCGAGGCCCGAATAGAAGAATTATTATTGGAATAACTATAAATGCACCTATCATGACCAATCTTTGTGCTTAATTGATTAGTGATAAGTTCTATCTTTAAAAGTACCCATATGACCGTTGAAAAGTGACAAACAGTGAAGCGTAAACATTCATTGATCGATTGTGGATCTACCAAGGTTAGAAAATCAATGCTACTTTTAAAAGTGGTACTTTTTGTTCAGACAATACCAAATGCTAAACAAGTGTGACACTGGCATCGGTTGGATGTTTTGCATGTTTATTAAAATATTATTGCGATTCAAATGCCAAACTCCCCTCTTCATAAAAACCTATTGTTTATTAATGTGCATAATTTTCCCCTTTTTGCTCGTAATAAAAAGAAACATAATGTATTTTCTATTTCATTGCTCTTCACCTTTATCCAAATACGGGGATGTTGCTAAAAATCAACTACAAATCAACTGCAACTTTGCAAATTGTAACGCGCATTTTTATTCGCGCGTGGTGTGCGCATTTAACAAGACGCACATGAAACAATGATTTTGATTGGCGCGTACCGATCAACTGCAACTTACGATCAATTTCTTTAAATCAAGATTTTTGCCAGAAATTTTAAGACGCAACATCAAATCTATTTTCCATCTCACCATGTTTTTTCACCATCAACCCCCTCCCCATCCTCGAAAAAAATAATAAATGGATATATATGAATGTATGAACTAATGAATAAATAAATGAGTAAGTAGCAATATAAATAACAAATAAATGAAAAATCTTTAAAAAAAGAATATCATGAAGCATTTTTTTTTTGCCACAGACCTTAATAGATTTCACTACTTTTCTACTATGATAAGAAAAAACTAACATTATGTATTTCATATTTCATTATACCTCACATTTACATCTACGTGTTTAAATTCATCGCTATTGGCTCCAAGCCAGATTAAAAAAAAAAACTACGAGATGATTTTTTATTGCACCATGTCTTAATGTTAAACAAGTGTGACACTGTCATCAGTCCGATGTTTGGCAAGTTTATTAAAATTTCCCGTGGGGAGAAAGCTTTCTCAGACGAACCCAAGCCTGTCTGGCGAGGCATGGCGTAACTGATGTAAATACATCCAAATGGGATGAGTGGGATTGCTGGAAAGTGACATTTTCTTAAAGGCAATGACGAACCAGCTTAATGACGAACATTACTATTAAATCAAACTAGGATATAGAAGATTTAGCTAGTGATATATCCATAATTATAAACTATTAGCTAAACACTTCACCGGTGTATCATATTTAGAAGATAAAAGCGTTTTAGCAATGATATGTAATTGTGCGGCCGCACGTTTACCAGTATACTGCAACATACTCGATATTTTGGCAGATTTATTACAATTCCCAATACATCTTAATACTAATAGGATGAGTTGGATAGCTGGAAAATGACATTTTCTGAAAGGCAATGACGAACATTGCTATCAATCAAAATACTATGCAGGAAATTTAGCTAGTGATATATCCACAATTCTAAATCTTGAGCTTATGCAGCTCACTGTTCCCGTATATGTTGAAGATATGAGCGATTTGAAAATAACGTGTAAATGTGCGGCCGGACTTGTACCAGTATACATCAATACTAGTATGATACAATTATCAGTCCGTGTTTGGCAAGTTTATTTTTAAAATTCCCCGTAGGGAGAAGGCTTTCTCGGTCGAACCCAAGCCTGTCTGGCCAGGCATGGCGTAACTGTTGTTAATACATCTCAATAGGATGAGTTGGACATACAGACTTTTAATATTGCTATATATGCAATTTCCTTAAAGGCAATGACGAACATTTGTATAAAATCAAACTAGGATATAGGAGACTGAGCTTGTGATATATCCATAATTCTAAATCTTTAGCATAAAAAACAGTTCACTTAACCATTATTTATAAGCTATAAGCCATTTGAAAATAATATGTAAGTGTGCGGCTGGACTATTACCAATATACAGTAATGCACTCGTGTGATACAGTCATTAGTAAGATGTTTACAGGTGTTTTTTTTTAATTTCCCGTTGGGAGAAAGCTTTCTCGGTCCCATCCAAATCTGTCTGGCGAGGCATGGCGTAACTGATGTAAATACATCTAAATAAGATGAGACAGACATAGAGGTTTCATTGCTGAAAAGGAAATCAAGAAAAAAGGAGTTTGCTGATTGGGATACAGCTATATCGATAATTCTACACATTCTACAATAAAGGAAAAAATGTGTCTCTTTTAAAGGGCTGATTCCTATCCTCACTAAAAAGAAAAAAAAGTCTTGATGCATTCTCACGAAATTAAGATATTACTTCAATCTTTTGAGAGAATTGTACTCCGGGAAAAAAAGTAACATAATCGAAATTCTTCTCATTTTCGGAATTCTACAAACAATAGTTTGTGAACCTTTGGAATGTGTAGCGTATATAGGTACATGTAATTGATACTCTATAATTGACCACGCAATATCGCATAAAACTTTTGAAAGCATAATAGACACACCTTTGTTTGTATTGAACAGAAAATGATTACATAATGTAATGATCCTGCCGTATTGGTAAGAAATCCGAAGTTTAATCAAATCTTTTGAAAGCATCGCGTGGTCGGAAAATCGGAAAAGAAGTTAAGTGGGCGAGGATTAACATAGTACTTCATTTCTATAATTTGGAAGGAAAGACAAGGGTTTATGAACCTCTGGATTTAGGAATATTATGAATTTAAAGATGATACTCCATTTCAGATGTAAGGCGCAGAAGAAATCCCCCATGATCACGCAACCAAACACTTACAAAAATGATCTCTTACCATGGCAACGGGTGATGATACACACGAAAATAAAACCGTATGTTTTTAACAACTTATAGGTACATCATGATACTTGGCAAAAAATTTTTTATTTAAGTAATATGATTAAGTTATTTTTTTAACATTCTCTAATCGTGAAAATTGATAATTTCATAGAAATCGTTTTCAATGTATTTGTATTTAGACACAATTTTCTAGTCTGCGTAGCGGAAGCAAATGCTTAATTGAGAATGATTTCATAATACAATTTTCAATCTTGTTTTAAAAGGATCGATTCCTATCATCACCTCAGAATAATTTTCTTTATCAGTTTGCCGTGTACTATTTATAAGAAACAAGGAGGTTAATCATTTAAAAGCATCGTCGTCTGTGGAGGAAAACATTTAAGGGGGTGAAAAGAAAACAGAAAACTTTTATTTTCTGTATTCGACAATCAAGAGTTTGTGAACCTCGGGAATATGTATTGGAAGGCCCACGTCACGCTGCCCTGTCTCAGATAAGACGCCGAATAAATCCCCCCTGATCATACAGCCAAACACTCGATAAAGATGATCGGTTACCATGGCAACGGGTGATAACACGTAGGATAACAAATCGACATCCTGTGGGAGAGCGCTCTCGCGGGGGCCCCCAAACGGCTTTCATATTCATTTTTATTCTGTCTCCCCCTCCATTCTTTTTTTTATGATCGCCTGAAAGCGGGATGAAGAAATGAAATCAATATGGGATTTTAGCACGGTCCTGAGACGGATACTGGCGAAGTGAGGGACGTCTCTTAGCTGTTTGTCTATAATTTGCTGATGGTTTTGCTTTCATTTCCGAGGGTGACTACCAGGCGCCAAACAAAGACAGAATAAAGAGAGAGAGAGAGATGTTTAGATCAGATTCCGAGATGAGGAAGAAGAAGAAAAACGTCATCAACTTAACTAAAGTGCGTCAGGATTTTTGCAAATCTGCATGGACATGCAGCGTGTCCGATGGTGTTAGATGGATATTGGGTTGTATTTTTCTTGTTTATTGATTTTTGATCTTTTGGATGTTTGTCTTCCATTTCGGAATTGACGGGAGAATATATTGTAATTTAAAATGTTTCTATTGATCTCACAAATACCTAACGTATTATAATTTATCAATAATGACGTATGATGTTGTAACATGAACGGACAAACACAATTTGGTTTGTATTTCGGAAGCACTTAAACATAATTGCACGATAGTTGGGGCCAGTCCAACACTTATAGATTGTCATCAAAATGATAACAAATCCAAAATTTGGAAAATTGCATTTCAAGTGAAATTTTCAAATTCAACTGCTCTAATATTTTAAACATCACTATGTATAAATGTTGCATGAAATTAGCTATGGCACACATTTTCTCTTCAAATTACCAATTTCTATGTTTTCCTATATTATATTAACACATTCAAAATAACAATGGCCCTAATATAGAAGCACGACTTTTGATCTACGCGGATTCCAATAACAGCAATTGACAGTAATATTATTCGATTTTCTGGCTAGACTGTCTGTGGAAATCATTACGATAGGAATAAATCATGAGTGAGCGCACATAAAATGGAAAATATTCACTTTTCAAAACTCACGAAATTCAAGGTCTTCTTTAAAAATGAAAATTGACTATAAAATGAGAGAATTCTTAATCGGGTGCAGATTTAAATTGTTGCTTTTCTTACGTTGTCATTTACTACATTTTGTTCAGGAAACCTGTAGACCATTATAATCCATTTTTAGATGACTTATACAAAGTTCCAGTATTAACAATTGGCAGTAACTATTCCATTTCCTGACCAGCCTGTCTGTGAAATTCATTATGATTTTATATATTGCGAGTACAGTAAATAGAAAATGTTCACGTTTCAAACGTCACAAAAAAAAAATCTTGTTTCAGGATGAAAATTGGCCATCAATGCGCAAACGCTTAATCGGATCCTAATTTTTGCTCCTTGACACCTCACTCTAATAAAAAGTTAAGCTACTTTCGAGAGGGAGGGTAAACACGTTATATGCTATTTCCATATAATCAAGTCAAACGTCAATTCAATTCTTCGCCGGCACCGGCTTGCGATTGTTGTGTCCGCACAATTAAATACATGGCGTACAGATATACTGTCCTATGACCCACTTTATTTTACGTAACTAGTTTGTATCGTGTTGGTACTTACTTTTGGCTGTGTTTATTTCTCAATCCATGCATCTTTGTTTTTTGGTCTCGCTCTCTACCTATTGCTGTATTTTATTGTCTTTCTGTTCCTGTTTCTCTTTCTCTTCTTCTTTCTCCTTCACTTTCTTTTTCTCTTTCTCTTTCTCTTTCTCTTTCTCTTTCTCTTTTTCTTTTTCTTTTTCTTTTTCTTTTTCTTTTTCTTTTTCTTTTTCTTTTTCTTTTTCTTTTTCTTTTTCTTTTTCTTTCTTTTTCTCATTCTATACTTCTAGCTCTCTTAATCCTCCACCAAGCGTTTACATCTTCCCCCTCTCTACCCCCACATCGCCCTGCCGCTGCTAGGGGCGCTACATCTGTCGTCGTTGTGGTGCACGAGATCGGAACGAGTTCCGCGTCACGCCGTAACTTAATGCGTAATGAACGTCAATAGTTCCGAGAACGAAACCCCCAGGCTTCGCCGTACAGGGACTAGTCCAGTTGAGGACTATGTGTTCGGATAGCACCCACCTCTGCATATTCTCGTACACTGAACACACAATAACTGCATGGCACTCAACCACATTAATACATAACCCTCTGATCAGCTAATATGATCTCTGATATAGCTATTCAGAGAGTTATGTAAGGACTCTGTGGTTGAGTGCCATTTAGTCACTGTGTGTTCAGTGTAAGGGAATATGCAGGGTGGGTGCTATCAGAACACATAGTCCTCAACTGGACTATACAGAGACTAGATAAAGAATATGGCTCTAAATAATGTTTATACCTGTAGTTTGCATTGTTCGATATGTTTGCAACGATGCTAACCACTCCTGAATATGCATGAGGTCAAAAATTAGAATGTATATAAACCTAAATAACGCAATATCGAACCAAAGAGTTTCATGGGACAATACATCCGCACACCATGTATTGAAATGTGCAGACATCACAATTGCAAGCCGGTCCCAATTTCAATAGCATGACAAAGGAGCAGTGAATTGGCGTTCGGCTTAATTTTACGGAAATAATTACTATCGTGATCTCTTTATTTCCCTTTTTCGATCAAAATAATATATTTCCTCACAATTCTCTTCATTCTAATGCTTTGTTTACGACTATACGGTGAACAGCCGGGTACATACCAAACTGTGTTTTGGCGTTTTTTGTCATAAAAATGGAGTATCCCTGAGTATTTACTGGCTACGGAATGCACAGGCTATACACCGGGCAGGTGTGAATGGGTTATTATTCCTGAACCGTAGATTGTCATTACGTTGTAATAGGCGGGTTTACTAATAGATGCGAATTTTATGCATTCTTTGTATAGAAATGTTGTTCTTGACGACCCAAAAGCTTTTCTGAGGCTTGCCCGACATATAGCAACAAGTAATGTATGCAAACTGGATTGCAAGTATTGTAGTTCAATTGCTACCAACCGGTTTAAGGAATACCATGTATCTACGGCCGTTGGCATGCAAGAAACGGGCATAAATTTCAATGTATCAGTAAATCGGCCTATTGCCATGTGTCTCTGAATCTTGGTTTCCACAATTTTACTTTCTTGCTTAATTTGGTCTAAATTTTGACTTGACGCTCATCGATGTAATTTCGAAAAACATTTTTGATGGCAGTGTACCTCCACAATCTGGATCCACACATAACCATCATGGTTATATTTATAGTTACTGTAGCATTCCCCGAAATTTGTCTTCCAAAATTGTTGAAATCCTTTCTACAAGCAATTAACTTAGTAAGCTGATGACAAAATCCCCGAATTCATATAAATTCCTTTTACGATATACAGAATAATTCTCATCTATCCGAGCCTACTTTCCCTCAAAATAATCCCACTCCAGTCGTGAATGTCATACCTCCTCATCAACTGTCAAGTGCTGTTGTAATGCGAGAAAATTTTCTCCTTCACGGCGCTTTCCAATAATAGACTTGAAGAGACAAAAAAAAAATCGTCTGCCGATTTTGTTTTTAGTCGCCCACTCGAGGGGACATATTGAATTGTCGATCACAAGCAATTTGACACTCAATTTCCAATCTACACATTCAGGGCTCGTCATTTTTCATTTTATTAGATGAAAATCTGAAATTGCATTTTTAGAAGGTTTGCATACAAGATTGAAGTAGGAATAAGAAGGGCTGCAAGGCGGGACTTCAATTATTGCAAAACGCATTTATTCCCTAAAAGTGTTTGCAGGGATTTTTTTCTCGTCGTTTAAAACTGCGTCACTTGTTACGTATTCTTCTTCCAAATTTAGCGTAAAACTCTCAAAAATAGTATTTCATATTCTATATTTAGTGATGCACTCTCATGCAATTGTTGTAATAATAGAAAACTATGGAACGTAAGATATCAAATTATTTACATATTCATAAAATGAACTTTTATTCCACCCTCCCAAAATATGTAAGCATAGTTTAGAAATCGACGTCCAGTGAAATATTATAAAAGGGATGAATAGCAAATTATCCTAAATCATACCATCAAATGATTTCGCTCTATACATCATAGAAAAGGTGCAAGGTAGATAGTCCCACTCTATCCAACCCACATTTACCAGTCATCAGAGAATATTCCAAAAGGTGCAATTATACCTTTAAGACTTTCATTTAAGCGTATTTATTCAAATTTACGCCTAGGATAAAATCCGTCCCTTACGTTACGTTTTTCTAATTCATTGAGCAACATTTTCAAAACGCATTCATTTATGCTTTAGACTGCCGTTTATTGTTTTACATTATTCAAATCTTATATTACTATATGATGTTATTGTTGTGTTAGTTTGAAAAAGCAGAATGAATCATTAGCAATGATAATTGAATTAGTTTGTAGAAAAAATAATTACAACGTCATGTTTTCCCGTTTGTGATTGCTATCTCTCAATCCCCTCTCAGGGTCCGCTTTTCAATATCCCTTCAATATCCTTTTGTTTGATTTCTTCTTAATTTTCCCTAATCTTGTTTCTTTTTCGTGATACTCATTTTCCCAATCTTTCCCCTATTCCGCATATTCCTCCTTCGACATATACCCAATCTTTCCCCAATACATAGGGTTGTTGCTCAAAATCAACTGCAAATCAACTGCAAATTTGCCAATTGTAACGCGCATTTTCATTCACGCACGGTATGCGCATTTAACAAGACGCGCATGAAACAATGATTTTGATTGGCGCGTTCCGATCAACTGCAACTTGCGATCAATTGCAACTTTTCAACACCACCCCCTAAGTCACTTATTTTCTCCTTTTTGTATTCAAATAGTAGTATGTTACTTATTACGGACGCATCCCCCCCCCCTCTCTATCTCTCCCTCTCTCTTTCTCTAGTTCCCTCTATTCTAGTCTCTCTAATAATATATGAAATCATTTTCACATTTTTCCCTTTCCTCCCATTTTCTTCATGCCTCTCTGCTGCTTCGAACACACACCGAAATAGCAGAGAACTACACCCACACACACAAACTTACGCACACACACTTACACACACTTACTCACACACGAACACACATACACACACACAGTTGATTCCACCCTTTGCTTCTTGCGCCATCGACCCGTACGGATCAATCAGATGTGAGACGCCAGCGAAGGTGGCCGTGGTGTACCTCATACTACCGCTCGGCTCCGTTACAAATATCGAGTTCTCAAATTGAGTTAAGCACGAATTTCACCCGCGCCTCTGTGGGTGAATTTAACTCCGAAGTAGGCCAGGCATTGATAAACCGCTTTCTTTAGAATTCTACCCTCTTTTTCGACCTAATATTCTCTTTTTTCCATTGAAAGGAGAGGTTAACTGCACTACGATACAGAAAGCACTTTAATACACTTCATCCCGGACCGATTTTGTTTTTGCCCCCACCTCGACTCACCCCCCCTCCTTCACTCTGTTTGCCTAAAGATGGTCGAGTGATCATTACAAAACGTATTATTGGGGGAAAATTTATAAATTGGTGTAGGGGGCAAGTGGTTGATGATTTTTTTCTTTCTCCATTTCCTTCACAACAACAACGATTTGAAAAGCATAACAAAGGAGCATTGAATTGGCGTTCGACTTAATTTTTCAGAAACAGATTGTAGTGCTACCTGTAAAGATCGTCTTTAGTCATCCGGAATAATCAAAATGACAATGCGAAATTAGAAATGGAAACAAGATCTTTACTGTGTCACATCTGTGTCACCCTCCTGTGGGCAACTCTGACATCCAGTGTTGAGAAGTGGGTCAATAAAAGACAATTCTAGAACAACGTTCCCAAAGTAGTAAATATAGCTTATGTTGTTATTTGCATTTCTGGGAGCCAGAAAGTCTACTGTGAGACCAGATAAGGTAAATATATAGCTTGAAATCAGCGAAGGAAATGATTCCAAACGTAATGAAACTTCATTCTGTATACAAGACTCAACAGTTGCGTCTGAACGGTTACTATACTGGAGGCGTCGTGGTGTAGTGGTTTAGACGCTCGCCTTTCAACAAGAGGGTCGCAGGTTCGAGTCCCACCATGACGTTAATTTCCTTCAGCAAGAAATTCATCCACATTGTGCTGCACTTGACCCAGGTGAGGTGAATGGGTACCCGGCAGGATTTTTCCTTGAAATGCAGCGCGAACTTACAGCTCCACTGCTAAACCCAGGGTGATTATGCTACATTGTAAAGCGCTTAGGGACGACTGATAAAGTTAGTGTTAGGCGCTATATGAGAACGTATAATTACTATTATAAATGTATAGATTAAAAGTGGTCAGGATGTAAAAATGGATGTGGAAACAGCTCATGTATTCACAAATTGCTTTATATGTACGAATATAAAATGTGTACGAAATTAGGAAAAGATTTATACACGTATTTTGGCTTATTTTAGTTTGAAAATGACAATCAAGTGTCATTCCTAACGAGCGCTAGAGGAATTGACCGCCAAGGGACATGGAATAAGGTGAACATGGTGAATGGATTTTCCGGTGTATTGTGTGTGGAATGTGAATACGAGTCCTTTTTTTTTCAGGTGAGGCGGTGTGCTTTTGAAAAAAAAAATGACTTGAAGTTTATAGCCGTATGACCGGCCCGATCGAAACATTTTTATACCTGAAACATTTTTAATGATGATGATGATGATGTGTTGTATATTGGCGTTTTCCATCAGGCAACCGATGATTTACGCCAGGCATCACGAGTGCGACCTTTCGATTTTATGGCTTGACTTTGCCTACACTGGCATAGTGCAGCAGTTAGTTTGTTTGTTTAATATTAAGTATAGCTATATCCCATTTATACTAGTTTAATACCCCCCCCCCCTCCATTCTAGTACAAAACACACTTAACAAAGTACACTTCGATTCGTCAGCTACGGAAATTCAAATGGGGGAAAATGTTATTCCTATTTACCAAATCTATAAACTGGCTTTGATATTCGGAGCACAGTTTACTCCATCAATGTCCAAAATAATTTAAAGAGTTGTCCTTTGCTATTTTCCACCGTTGTTTACGTTTTTCTGTCCTCATTTAAATAGGTCAAGGTGGCTTGGAGGCAAACTCAGACAAAAATAGTATTCACCAAAAAGGCGACGAGTAGATATAAATCTCCTGACTTCCTAAGGAACCCGAGTGTGGAATATATTAATGTCACTATAGACGAGGGGAAATGTCAACAAAGGCATCCTTAAAGCATGTTAAAAGAATTTGTTGGCGTATTGCATTGTTTCGTAACTCAACATATCGAATATTGGGAGTTCAAATGGTATCCTATTTTGAACATTTTGCTGAGTATTTTTTTTTTAATCCAAGCTGAATTTTGGCTCCGTTAAAGAAATTTTACAATAGTACATTTTTTAGAATACATTAAATGTATTCATCATACTAAGTGTTAAAATAAAGTTCAGTAATGCATACGTGCATAAATTACTTTAATCCCATTTCCATCATAGATTAACAAACACAGAACACAACAAGTGGGGCAACACAATAAACAGTCTGGACTTTTTTTTTTTATCTTAATTCATTCATTATTCTATCATTATTGACTTTTTCTGGTAAATGGTTTGGCAGATGGTGTTTATTCTCTAAAACATTCTGAATGTGCAGGTTTTATTCGATTCTGTGTACATATTATATTTTTGTTATTGCAGGTACCAGAGCTCACGTGTTATCCAGTTTGTAATACATTATATATAATAAAACATGGCAACAACCACTTTGTCTACTATCACAAATGCCACGATCAGAAAATCAGAATCAGAGAATCAGAAAATGTAGATAGAAATTGACGTAAATTATTCATTTGTCTCTCATATTACTGTGGTTATTGAGGAAATTCGTGGATATGCGGTCGCAAAAAATAAACCAAGATCCCAACTCATAGCACATGGAAATACAGCATTTTTGAAATAAAATTTCATATTGTTTCATTCTTAATAATTATTTTCATCATTCGATTTGCATTTTTCTTCATTTCAATGGAACGATCCTGGACGTAGGCCTACATATCGAAGTATTTGTTAAAATATATATTTCTGAAAAGCCCGGTTTCCCAACTCTCTAAATACATGTACACGTATTTGTAATTTGTAAGGGGTTCCTTTGCGAGAAAGTTTGAAAGAAATCCTTCTATTAGGATCCATTCATTTCTCACGATTTCACCATGCCTCGTCTCTTAACCCACTGGCTACTAAATTCTTTATTCCCATATATTTTGTACAGGAACTACCGGTTACAGTTGTCAATGGGTTAGTTTTCAAATCATCCAAAGCTAATCCATCTAGCTAGAAATTATGAAAAAAAGTATGAAATAGTATTCCTTGTTGATATGTCTCTTCATTTTCTAAATTAATGATCTCAGTTTAATACTATGACGTGACGGAATGCGTCAATCATTGCGTCAGAGAAACTATTTTTGTCTTCCTTCTCGAGTCTTTAATGACTCCTGAGGGGATTGCGAGGGATTAGGTTAGTAATAAGACAGAAGAGAGTTGGATGAAAACTATTAACACATCAGCCCAGAGCTCACAAGAATTATGATCCGAAACCGGGCGATATATCTTACCAAGTGACTCGCGTGAAATTAAGTATTGTGTTGTCATATTCGCTTACCGAATGCGGGATGGTGATATCGAGATGAATCTGTTTCCTGCACTGTGATGAATGGCATACTTGGATCCAGGGGGGGGGGGCGTTGTTGGCCCCTTCAATGTGAAAACATTTTCAGGGGGAAATTTTCACTTCTACCCCACCCTCTTAAAAGTTAGGAAGTTAATCCATTCACTTTTATCTTCCTCTTTTTTTTTTAAATCTAGTATGCACTTTTTGTTGCTTGTAAATCCATCGGGGGACGGGGGTGATCTTTTGGCATCATTGGGTAATTTCAAATAACCGTGCATATATCCAGCCATTTACAGATAATTCATTATAATATCCATAATTCAGTTACTCATATTTAGAGACAAGAAATATAATTAGGATTGCATTATGGAAACGTTTTGTTTAGGACCCGTTGATACTATCAACCGTCAAAATTCACTTTCATTTAAATTTGTTGTACATTCAATGATTTCAAAGATCATGGATTACTGTCATCCAGATTCCCCTGTAGAACAAACCGTTTTCATGAAGCTTGTTCAAGCTCAATCTTTTCTCGACCAAACCTGACCATTATTGAAAAATAACAATTAAACGATTTGTTATATCTCCTCAAAGAGATAACAAGCTAAATTCTAAATAAAAGGCATCTTAAATCATTTTAAAAGTACATTTTAACTCTAATGAGCTCACTGCCTTTATGTCACTTTTTTTAATGTTTCGAGAGAGTGAAAGACAAGAACGTCCGAAAGGTATATCTTGACCTTTGAATTTCTACGGACATCTAATCTAATGTTCATTTTCGAAAAGTTTGCCATTTCTCAATCCAATTTAAGATCAGGAAGAGGAGAACGGATGCTAAATACCAACATCAACTATTGACAACTTTTGGTATATTCGGGGGAAACTTGCCCCGATTGTGTGAGCAAAACACGCAGTCTAGAAACTCGCAAAGCTTTAGATTTTCTCCCCAAAATAGAGATTTGGCCTAAATATCGAATGACATTGCTGACTGTGGCATTCTGGGATGAAAATTCTGATTCAAATGTATCTGAATAAGTCCTTAAAAGGGGAACTGATTTGTCCAAAAAGCTTCTTGCCTTAATGTCACTTTTAAAGAGAATGAAAGACAAGAAGTATCTCAAGTATCTCTTGACCTTTGACTTCCTTCCGACATCCAATCTAAATCTGGGCCTTTTCTCGATCGACAAATGTGATTTTCTTTCTCGTATTTCCTCTTTCATCGATTGCTTTCTGATTTCAAATCTTAGGAGATGACCCAATCAATGCAGGTTAAGTGAGAGTGAGAGAGAGGGGTGGAAATAGAAGGAGGGGGTGGGACGGAGGAACAGAAAGAGATGGGGAGAGAGCGATTGACACAAATGGAAGAAAGAGAAAGAGAGAGATAAAGAGAGAGAGGGAGAGGGAGGGACAGAGAGTGAGATAGAGAGGGGGGGGGGGGAGATGGACAAAGAGAGATAGATAGATGGGGAGGGAGAGAGAGAAAACACAATTGGCGGACAGAGAGATTGGGAAGGGTGAGAGAGAGATTTTGGAGAAAGATATGAAGAAAGAGAATGACACAAATGGAGAGAGAAAGAGAGAAGGGGAGAGGGAGGAACAGAGATAGGGGTGAGGGAGGGACAAGATATATAGATAGATGGGGAGGGAGATATGAAGAGAGATAGAATGACACAAATGGCGGAAAGAGAGATTGGGGAGGGTGAGAGAGAGGGAGATGTTGGAGAAAAATACAAAAAGAGAGAGGAAATGACATAAATGGAGGAGAGAGAGAGAGGGAGAGGGAAGGAGCGAAAGGGAGAGATGGGGGAGGGACAGAGAGAAAGAGAAAGAGATGTGGGAGAAAGATATGACAAGAAAGAATGACACAAATGGAGGAGAGAGAATGAGCAATGGTGAGAAATAGGGGGAGGGGCAAGGAGTGAGAGAGCGAGGTGGGGGAGGGAGAGAGAATGATACAGATAGAGGAGATAGAGAGAAAGAAAGAGAGGATTTATATAGACAGAATAAGGCTACCGGAGGAAAATAGAGAGAGATTTGGTTACATGTTGCGTCTCAGGAAACGGCCCATTAGCTAGGTGTTGTGCTTTGTATAACGTGTGTGAAGGGGTTATGGATCAGAGGATGTGTGGGCGTGTGGGTGTGGGTGTAATTAGGTTTCTACTGGTGTTTGTTACAATCAAATCTCTTTAGCTAAATCTTTGGGACCAGGGCTGTTTCACTAAAATATCTTCAAGTAAGGAACAACTTAAAACAAAAAACTGGAGCCCGGGAATGAGAGTACATGAAGGAATGTAATACGCATACGATTCTTGATCATATAGCACATGATCTGATACCAGTCGTTCGTAAAATCGTTCATATCTTGGTGAAACATCGCCCATATTGATCTTTGAGTGCAGAGGTGTGCGCTCTGCGGTGATATATGGTATATTTATTATATGCCAATAGCTTCAAAGTAAACAAAAACAAACTTTGATGAAGCCTGTTTCTGCTTTTTGCTGTGGCATAATCCAGTTTTGCTTGCATGGACACAGGCTAAAACTAAAAAGGCATGCGGCCAAAGCTATAAAATAATTAGCGTATCAAATGAAAGTGATCTATCACGTGATAAGACAAAACCAAGCGACATGTTAAACGGTATCTGATGAAAAAAAATGATATGTTCCTTGTTGTTAGTGTACATAAAGCCAAACCCATAAAGACTATGTGACAATGAAATGTGTTTGTTTTTAACACAGTGACTTAATATGACGGATATACAAAGGAACGCACGAAGTCTAAATCGAACGTGCGGAGCTAAAGTTGATAGTGAAGGAGCCATTTATTTGCTTCTAACTTCTTAACTAATATATAACGCATAAAGCTATTTGGGTTAATGTTATGCAATATAGAAATTACCCTGTTTTTAACCTCACACACCCTTTGAGCATCAGTAGCATAATCCAGAGTCTCTTGCTTGAAACAAGTAAAAACCCAAATGGCACACGGCCAAAGCTGCAGCAGATAAAATGATTGACGTGTCAAAGTGTTCGATCACGTGATCAGACGGAACCAAGCGACAGGTTAAACGGAGACGCGCGTCATTGTAGGGAGGTGATAACTTCAGTTTATGACGTTGCCGGTTCACGGCTGGCTGTACTCTTGTGGGGTTTGTCACCAAAGGTCAGGCCCACTTTAAGAATATTGGAGTACTTCTTTAGATGTGTTACTTTTCTGCTCCACACTGACGTTTGTGTTTTTTTCTTATTTTTTTCTCTCCTTTTTTTTTCAAGGTTCACTGTCTCGATGATACTGCTGCAGTAGACCTTTCTAGGCTTATATCATGGATCTAGTTCATGTTTGTCATTGAACAAAAAAAGAGTACAAAATCTCTTACCATCTCCTCTCCTTCTTTTTTACACCATCACGTCTATTTTCATCTTTCTCTCTCCCTCCATTTCTTTCCCTTTGTGTCAGATAATGTGCTTTGTACAGTAAATGCAGTGTTTCCACCCCTCCCATTGCTTATCTCACTCTCTATGTTTGCATGTATCTATCTATATCATATCTCCTCTCTCTCCCCCTCTATACCTTTCTCTCTATCTTGCTCAATATCCTATTTTCCAGCTAATGTGTTTTCTACAGTAGATATGAAAATAGCAGTACGGTTTAAAGATGTTTTCCCTCTCTCCATTTCTTAGTTTCTTTATTCCCCGCCACCATCTCACACACACACACACACACACACACACACACACTCTCTCTCTCTCTCTCTCTCTCTCTCTCTCTCTCTCTTCTTATCCTTCTTCTTCTTCTCTCTTGCCCGCTATCTTGCTCATTGCCCTTTGTGTCACCCATTGTGCTTTCTACAGTAGATGTGAACATAGCTCTAGGATTCAAATAAAGTTTCCATCCCTCCATTTCTTCGTTTCTGTATTCTCTCTCTCTAGACGACCTCTCACAGTTCTCTCTCTTTATCTCTATCATTTTCTCGCTTTCTCACCCTCCCTCTCTTTTTTCTATTTCTCTTTCCCTCTATCTATCTCATAGCCTTTTGTGTCAGCTAATGGACTTTCTACTGTAAATATGCATATGGCTGTAGGATTTAAAAGGTCTTTTTCAACTCTCAATTTCTTCTTTACTCCCCATCTTTATTCTCTCCCCCTCTCCATTCGACCTCCACCTTCTCTCTATCTCTCTCCGCTCTCTCTACCTCCCCCTCTCTCCCACTCTCTCTCTCTCTCTCTCTTGATTGTTTTGTCAGCTGGAGTCCCTCCACCCCCCCCCCCCC